>VZSV01000003.1:4816680-4894388 GCA_013398735.1 Nothocercus julius
TTGTCCTTTCTCCCACAGAATTACAGGTGACAATTAGTTTTGTTGTTTCATCAGAAAGATCGGGAATCTGAACTGTTCACTTTTTTTTTTTTTTTTTTAATGGAAATGGTCTCACCAGAACAGTTAAGCTAGTACAATAGAACATGTTCGTCTGGTAAATAAATGGGAAAAATTCATGCACTGTCTCTGTTCCAAAAGAAGACAACATATGCCAACTCAGTGCATTTATTGTTTAGTAAAAATAAAGCAACCTTCCCCTAAAACAACTCAAATAACCCTCTGATTCCCTTAACCAGACTTGATCACAATAGTCAAATAAATTTGTGGGCTCAAATCGTTTGCTTCACAAGCTGTGTAACTAACAGGATTTGGAACTGGTGATCACCTAGGTTAAAACTGGGATTCTAGTAAATATGAATTTTTGAAACAGGCTCCTGTCTGGCAGACTGAGACCTGCTCTACTGGTGTGACTGTCTGTTCCACTGGAAGAGCATCGAACTCACTACCCAGCTATTGAAAACCCTGGCAGAAAAGCTATCTTCCAAAAATCTGGAACAATTTCTTCCTAAAAATACCGTTTCTAGATGAGCACATTCAGGGTGTTGGACTTCAGTCCAGAAATGGAAATTCATCTGCGTCCGAGTCAAACCATAAATCATGATGTATTAAGGCCCAGGACCAAGTGTATACAAGAGCATCCTGGCAACTTATTTTGAGTTCCCAGATACAGACAGCTGTGGAGTTATCCAGGGCTTTTACTGCTTGCCTGTGCATAGCAACAGGCATTGCAATGCGCCGTGGGGTGCACTGGCACTCGAAGCAATGAGCTCGTGGCTGTGCAGTACCCCTCACTGTTAGATCAGAGCTGCATCCCCCTGACCCATTCAAAGGTTAAGATACCAATTATCTTTATTCCCTGCTTCTTGTTGTGGAGACTGTGTTGCTCCTGTGGAGTATGGCAACTTTTCATTTTTTTTCCCTGTCTCTCACCCTGTTCTATTAATGCAGATATTTCTTTTTCCATGTCTTTCCATGTCTTTCCATGTCGTCATGCCAAAATGGCTGCCAAATTCACTCTTGGTGGGAGATTTTCTGTTGACCAGGCCAAATGCAGGGACGATTCTCTTTCGTACTCTCATGAGACGTGCTATTGTCCTTGACAGTTTTATTACTTGTGATGAATGAAGTTGCCATTGGCAGCTTCCTGTCCTGGGTAGAAACATGGAGAAGACAATAAAAGATAAACTTAGTTCATCTCTTATATTTTCTGCTACCTACGGAGCCCACATGACGAACTCTCGTGTTTGTTTACAGCACGTGGAATGGGATTAACTCATCTTCATGTTGAATAGGGAGCTACTTGAGTGAGACATGAAATGCTGAACTAGCTCAATATTTAATTTCTGTCTTCAAGCTAATTTGCAGCTTTTGCAAGTGTTTGTGCGGGAAAGGCATTAACCCCTTCTCAGCCAGCATCTGGCTTTGCTCAGTAGCCAAGCAGCTGTAATGCCCCTGTGGAGAGGATGGCTCTCCTTTCGGCAGAGCACCCCGCCAAGGAGTGCTGAGCACTGGCATATTGGGTGTTTTGGCTTCTTCTTAGATCTTCTTGTGAAAGCTCTGTCATTTTCCGAAGAAAAGTTGTCATCAGTCCAGGGGAATGAGGGAATTTAAAGCTACAGCCAACTGTTTAGAGCACTGCTGGGAGCAGACAGACATCATTTTTTGGGCCCTGCTCCATATCCTACAGAGCAGTATTTAGACACTCAGAATACACCTAGACTGGGTGCATACGGGACAGAGGCTGAGAAGCCATTTAAATTTATGTCTTCTGAAACCTGGATGAGTTCTCTGAACATGGCACTGTTAGGTCTAAATTTTTAAAAATGGGAGAGAGAGACAGGAAGGCTTCAGTACTATCTCCTTGATGAGGCCAGATTTTATGCAATGTGAATCTAGCAAAGCACTCTTCCTGTGCTTAGTTGAAAATCTGAGAATGAGATAGGGAGGTCCAGAAATGTATTTTTTGTGCTCAGGAAAGTTTACTGGTGGTCTGGGGACTTCTGGTACCTCCCTAGTTAGGATTAGCATGAGCAAGTAATAGTCCTTTTCACATCAGTTGCGTCCCTGTTGTTAGCAACAGCAGTAGATATTTAGCATATACTATACAGAGCAACTTGATAACTGTAGGTTTTTAGGGCCTTTTTATTAGCATTCACAACACATTAACATGATACCCAAATATAAGTATTACTATAGCCTTGTTGATCCTATCGTTTGTAGGCTGAGAGAAGAATGGAGGTGCAAATAGTCCCTTCCTCTGCTTACAAATAGCTGGGGTAGCTTGAGAAAACCTCCACGAGCGTCTGCTGACTTCAGGGGAGGAGGTCGCGAGTGCTCAGCAGGTGTGGAAGCTCCTCTCCCACGGCCAAAGAATGATGAGTGGAGCCAGACCTAGTGTCAAGGGGCATGTGATGCCAAGATAAATATGTCATCCTTGCTTGTTTGGATTAGACTCTGTAGGAGGAAGTGGCATGCAGCTGAACTTTCGGGACATTTCCTCAGTACCCTACAAAAAGTTAAACATTTGACATAAGTCTTCCTTCTCTTTGTCTTTGCCTGTTGCTTCCTATATTCTAAAAAATACTTTGTTTACTTCTTTGCTTAATTTTAACTTTTGTCTTTAGTAATTTTCCACTGAGACAAACTAAAGCAATGGCAGGATATAGGGATCTTTTCTGTGAACAGGGCCTTTCACAGAACTCCCGCTGTATTGATCATATAACAGTCAAAATTAGTGTCGGAACTCTGATCAGAATTAAAAATAAGAAGAATTGGGTTTTTCTTCCCCCCTCCCTCCCCTCTTTCTTCCACCCACTCCAAAAGCTGGGTCAGATATGGTGTTCTTAAATCATCTAATCCGGGGCAAACATAATCACTTGAGCATGGTTGTCTTATATTCTAATTTTTCCAGCCTGAGGGTGAAGAGGTGGGGGATTTTAACCTCTCTTACCTCCTACAAAGGGCTGGTGGAGACTTCTCACTATTTCTTGTTGCAATTGTTCTACTTGGAAAAAAATTACACCTTTTTTTGCATAGAGAAAGTGGGAGTGACTATAAAGACCAGTGATCAGAGATAACCTAGTGTGAACCCTTTGTTTCACTTTCTATTTCATAAAAATTAATTTAAGAATCATTTATTAAGGCCTGTCTCTCCAACAAATTTCTGGCCTCGAGTAGTCAAAAGTTGAAACGCTTTCCTTGAAGATACACAAGGTCAAAACACCCTCCTGCATGCCAGGGAGATGAAGCAGAGTTTCCACCATGTGTATGTGTGAGTCAGCTAACCACTAGGTTATTATATCCGCAAGGTGGGGAATTCCTTTTTATCCAGCTGTTTTGTGTTGTGTTGCATCAAATAAATCTGCCAGATCAACTCTACCAGAGCAAGATAAGCAGATGACTGCTTGTTTTCTCTAATTCTGTCGAAGTCCGGGTTTGAGCTGGATACCTGTTTGCTGAGCACTGCTTGGACTTCAGCAAGCGGGTATGTGTGTGCACCAGGCAGCAGCAGAAAGTGGGGAATGCGGCTTCGTTGTGTGCCTGTACCAAGGCAGAGCCAGCAGGATGGGGGAATGATTGCTCCCCTCTGCTCAGCTGTCCGGAGGCCACACCTGGAGTGCTGTGCTGTTTTGGGCCTCCCAGTACAAGAAAGCTATTGACAAACTGGAGAAGGTCCAGCATGGGGTCACTACGTAGGAGCAGGAGAGTGTGACCAGGCAGAGCTCCGGAACAGGCTTTGTTTAGCCTGGAAAAGCCTAGGGACAGGGAAAGGCAGGTGTGGATGGGTCTGATTTCCCTTGTCCAGCTACCTGATGGAAGCTATAGAGAAAATGGACCCCAAGTCTGGTCAGAGGTACACAGCTAAAGGACAAGATGCAGCAGTCACAAAATGAAGCAAGGATATGAACCAAGTGGATATATGAAAAATTCTTCCCTTTGAGGATGGCTGAGCACCTCACAGGTACACACAGGAGCTGTGGCATATCCAACCTTGGAGATTTTTAAAAAGCAACAATATTTACAGCAAACTCATCTAACTTTGAAGATGTGCCAGGTTGAACTGGATAACCTCAGGAGGACCCTTCTAACTTAAATTATGCTATGATTTAGCTAAGGAAACTTGTGTCAATGGAATTTTGAGAATGTCATTACTTCATAAATTCTAGTCTTAGACATTTAAATGGGTATTTGTCCACCAAAGTTCCCCTGTACATCTGGCCTTCCCAGAACAGGTTTTTCTACTGTATAATGCTTATAAATTAATGCCAGTTGTGCATGATTGTTAAGTGGTGGCAAGGTCTTAGCAACAGCACCCAGCCATGCAGAACTCCAACAGACTGGACGTACTGCTCCAGCACAGAGAAGTCCATGGTGCAAGCCTGCGGCTCTGACATGGGGTCTGTGTTGCTGTGCACAGGCTGTGCCCAGTGGAAGGGCATGTTATGCTCTACGTGGTTTGCTGCCCAAAGGCACTGGGTGTGTTGTATAGGAACACTGCTCACAGCAAATGCTCTGTTAAGACTGATAGTCTTCACCATAGTCCAGCGAGTCAGCTGCAGACTAAAAGCCTTGCAGTCAAGCCTAGGAAAGCACTGGAGCAGCAGTTTGCTGCATTGCTTGTATGCACAAGGTATAGGTACAGTATCCCTGGTGTTTATTTTCTGTGGGCAGTGGCTCTCTGATCTGCCCACCTGGTGGGAGGGATGTAGGCCTCTATTTTACTCTCTACACTCTAGGAATAGGTGCTGTAGACAGAAAGGATCCAATGGCCAGAAAGAACCTTTAAGTCTAGTAATCTTGCATATAATTCCATCCAGTAATTTTCTCAGAACTTAAGTTACAAAATGTAAGTGTAGACTTTAGGTGGGGGAGAAAAAAAAGCTGATGGCTCAGACCTTAAATTATACATTAACTTACCTATGATTTTCATAAAACAAATTACCAGGGACTAATGATTAATTCTTGATTTATGATAATACATTGTCTTTAATTAAATTCATATTATTATCTTATTCATCATGAGTGGAGGAACTTAGATGAAGATTAGATTGCCTAAGAAGCCCATGCCACAGTAACCCCATAAAATTTTCTAGTTCAGGTTTTTGCAGTTTAATATTCCCAAAAAGCTATTTTGTGGTTTTCTTTTTAAAATAAAACACATGTTTTTGTTTGCTGCAGTTTCACTCCAACTTTGTAGTGTTAACAACCTGATGCTCTAGAACTTGTATTTGTAGGGTGTCTTTTGTGTGTGTTTGTTTTGTTTCAGATATGAAACTTTAGGAACATAAGTATCTTACATATTGGTCTAGAACCATATGACTTATGGCTATTTTTTTATTTTATTTTATTTTTTTGTGTATTGCTGTTGAATAATCCTCTATATTTATAAAGAAAAACACCACGAACATTTCTGCAATGTTAAGTCATGTCTCATGATTGCTGAATCTGGACTTTTTCTTAATTGAGCTTGGTTTAGTGGTTGATGCATCAGTACTGAAATACCTTCATTTGCTGGAAAAATTTATCAAGTGAGAACTTTATGTATCTATTTGTATCAATAGCAGGGCAGGTACACTGAGCATAATACCACACAGTTCAAGGACAGCCAAGATACTGAGAACTGACCATTTCTCAGAGCTTTTTCAAATTTAAGGGCTGCTGTTGCTTTCTATTACTGCCCAATTTGGTGTTTTGGCTTGGAGTTACCCAGTGTTGTCACTGATTATTAATTCTATGGCCTTTAAATGGACTGCTTCTCGCAGGTGTTGGCAGCATTGCCTATTAGCCGATACTGAGATTCACCAAGCCTCCAAAAAACAATATCTGCATTTCAGCTTAATTCCAGCTTGGCCAAATATTATGCTCTTAGGCTAAAATTTACTATTAGATGATAGAGGGATTTTTTTTCATTCTTTCTTTTGTTTGTTCTTTTGTTTTTTTGTTCATTCTTTTTTCTTTTTTTTTCCCCAGACATTTTCAGCCAAAACAGTTTAGACATTTCCAAGAAAATACTGGAGAAAGTGCAGTGTTTTGCAATGTCAAAACTATCCTGGCAGCATTTTCTTTGACTGACAGTCTATGGTTGAACCTTGGTTAGAGTACTGCGGCCTTTCCTGCTTAGATAGTGCTTAGAAAGTGTTCCTCCTTGAACCTATAAATATTTGGGGCAAGTTTTGGAAAGTCTGAATCTGCACCTGCAGATTTGATTTTAGTTGACCAATTACAAGAAGAACTGTTTAAATTATGGTCTCTGGCTGGCCTGGGCGTGAAGTATCTCACAAACCAAGTGAACCTTCACCCTGCTCTGCATACCTAGAAAAATATATGCTCACACAGCCAGATTTCACCTGTGCTGTTTCTTGTATGTGATGACCTCAAATATAGCAATGTCTCATCATTATGGCTACTCTGAAGTGGTGTTATATAGTGCAGCTAGTAGGATTACTGAAGGGCTTTCTCAGACCCATGGCAGGCATTTGATGTCCCTCTATGCTAACCTCTTGCTAACACAGATAGTCCCAGTCAGTTGGGAGTGTCAAAAATTGGTCCATATTTTAATATCTCCTCTTTATTCACATTGCTTTTATTGTCAAGCTACAGGGAAAACTGGAAAACAGATTTACTTTTCTCTCTGTCATATCTTTCAAGACATCAATTGAGGTAAATACCATCTGAAAGCTGATGGTGAATATTCAGATGTATGAATTTAATGTGCATGCATTAACTGTCTGAAAATTCAAATAAAAAAAATGGAATCTTGAAGTGATTGATTGCAGGAATGGCTCTTTTATATGGTTTCCAATTGGGATGAGAAACTTTTTCAAGTTGAAAGACTTTCAGTTCATGGCCTAGAGCACCTGACCTACATGAAGAGTTTGAGGGAACAGGATTTATTTTTAATTTGGCAAGGAGTGGGCTAAGTGGCAGTCTAATAGCAGCCAGCAAGTACTTGAAGAGGTGTTATAAAGAAAATGGAGCCAAACTCTTCCCAGAAGTAGTAGACAGGGTAACAAGGGAGAGTGGCCACAAATTGCTGCATCCAACTGCTGTAGTTGGATGTTCAGACAAGCTTGTTCCCATAAAGATTGTCCTATCTGCCATAGCTTTGTCTAGCCAAGTACTGAACATCTCCAGTCTGGTGCTGTTCATAGACTTGCTTGGAGCAGCTTGGCCTGGATTGGTTCCAAACAACATTTCCATGATTTTGTGCATGTATCCATGAGCTTCTGCTGTGTCTTCTTTAGCAACATAGCTTCTATTGAACTCAGGTGGCAGGGAGTGTACAAGAACTGCACAAAATTGTCTAAACCTTTAAAAGCAATCAGAAATATTGTCTTGATTGTGAAGTGTCCCTATCTCTTAAAATAAATACCATTAATAAATAGAGCTTCTGGTATTCAGCAAGATAGTGAAATACTGCAAAAATTAGCCTCAAAGTTTGCCTGCATTTATGTGTGTGTGTGTGTGTCTTGTGTGCACACACGCACGTGCACTTCAGTCTTTCACAACCATAGCTTTCTTTTAGTTGATTGGCAAGGTTTTCTTTAGCAAGCCTATTTTAGAGGACTTATCCTGCCAATTATCTATTTGCCTGTATCCATTCTAGGGTCAAATGACAATTCCAGGCTTGAATTTTCATTGTTGTCTTCACTGGAAGACATGCAAAGTGTACAGACTGTGTTACTGAACCAATACATGAACTTTTTAGGTTTTTCATAAATACCTGTTCACAGCAAAGAAGCTCATTTTTAGTCTTCCTGTTGCCCCTTTGCTTCAGCAGGATGTGGGTCTGATGCTGGAGCAGTAAGGTTGAAAGTATGATCAAATTTTTTAAAATATTTTTATTTGTTAATCTGTAGTTCATTTTTACAGGGAATAAGTTCTTCCCTATTTTTAATAATGGGAGAATAGGTTTGTTGTTAAGCAGTGGTCATAGGCTTCTGACTAAAGCATCATAAATGTGGATGGGAACTGCACACCATTTGAAGTATATTCTAAGATTTATGTTCATTCTGAGGGAAAATACCAGTTGAGATGAAATAAAGAAACTTCAATAAATGTATGACTATTATTCATTTTTTGGCAGAAGATACAATTGCCAGTTGCTCGAAAACTGGGGTCAAAACAAGAACCTTGATCCCTTGAGAACAGATGTTAGTTCCCAGGATAGTTTTGCCAGGTTTCCCACTCAGAAATTGTCACAAAGCATTAATAACATCCTCAAAGTTGCTGAATTAAAAAGTAGATGGATACTTGTAAACAGAAATCAAAAGGATTATATGTGATAACTTATTTGTACCCTCAGTTTAAAGTCCAGGCATGTTAAGGTTGTTTCAGGCAAATTGTATTTCATAATGAATTATATTCTTGCTGCTCTTTTCCTCGCTGTGCAAGGGTATTAGAATTTTCACTTAACTTTTGGAAACTGCTATTTTATTAGCAGAAAGTGGGAAAAAAAATAGCCTTTATGATGTTTGCTAAATTTGCATTGCCTGTGTGGGAGTTCTCAGGAATTAGTTAACAGGCTTGGTTTTGATTGTATTTCTTCACATTTACTTGAGTGATGAAAATACTGTCATAATGTTGACATGAAGCAATTTCTACCACCCTTGTGCTTGGTGATTTGAAGTAACTGGAAAAAAAAAAAAAGTTATCTTTGATGAAAAAAGAAGAAAATCAGAAATAATGGTTTTCCTCAAAGATGCAGTTATTAAAGCAGATCAAAAATAATACTGTAATAAATTTATCATAAATTATGATAAGTTATGATAAGTTATTGATTAAATTGTAATACCAAAAGAAGAAACTCTAAAAATCCTGCAGTATTAAAAACAGTTTTATTATTAACTCAAAACCAAACGAATAAGAGACCTGTCTTGGAAAAGTAAATTTAAACTTATGTGAAGAGTTGAGAAGAAATCATTTTGAAAAAACAGTTTTTGAGGGACTTATTTATTTATTTATATATTTTGAGGCGCTTATAAATGTATTTGTTTATTATTCTGAAGGCCAAGCAGTCTCCTTTCCTCCTTGCTATGGCCTTCAGAATTCTCATATTTGCTTGTAAGAAAGACCAGAAGTTTTTATAAGGATAAAATTAAATTCCATGGCTTGGGTATCATAAACTTAATTGCTGATAAAGACCCTTTTGAAAAATCTGTATGGAAGAGACTTGCTGTAAAATATATTCACTTGATAGTGTCACACAAACACCTCTCCTTAAAATGGGAAGTAGTAGGAGAAAACTGCTAGTCAAATGAAATAGGATTGAAATAGGATTGTTCATCTAATTTTTCCTCTGTCACAAGACTGGATCAACTATTACCAAGTCCCCAAAGTATTACCAAGAAATGTCCTTAAAGACCTCAAAAGGCAGATTCCATAAGCTCCCACACAATCTGTTCCAAAGCTTCATTCTCCTTAAAGAGTACTAAGAAAGTTTTCCAGATTTTCATATTTCTTTTTGCAATTTGTTCATTGCTACTTTTCCTATCACTGTTGACATAGGCTGTATCGGATTTTTCTCTTCTTATTTTTCTTTATTTTTGAAGGTAATTACAGTAAACTCAGATCTGCAACTGTGTCTTTTTGGTATCTTTGTCAAGATACCAAATAATTCCAGAGCTGGAGAAACTCTGCTTTAAGTAGAGGCTACAGAATTATAAACAGAGAAAATGCAATCAGTGAGTCATTGGGAGAGGCCTTTTTTAAAAGCAAAAAAAAATAAAAAGGTAAGAAACGACAACAAAAAGCCCACCTCTGAAACATTGTTTTCCAGCCTCATATTGGAACTACTTTGATTCTTGTAAAAGCTGATGAAGTTCTTACTACAGGCTTTCTTCAAGCACAATCTAAATACACAATACTTTTCTTATATGGGTTCTGGGAAAGCACTATGTGTAGCATATTTGAGCAGCAAGATTAAATCAATGAATGCTGTACAAGCCAATAATGCAAGCTTTTAGATTTAAGCCTGAATTTTGCTGGGCAGGATATGACTCTTGGAAGCTGTGCGTTGTTAAACCAGCTAAGAGAGGCACAGCATCAGCTGCAGTGCAAAATTAGTGTGCCTGAACAACAACAAAAAAATCCCCGACAAAACCAACAGAGTATTTGACATGTGAGCATGATACATAGCTTTAGAAATCTTTGCGCATACCCTTCCAGGTCAGCTTTCTGAACACCACGATTTAGTGTGGATGTGAATTCTTTGGGGTTTGTTTTTTTTTTTTTTTTTTGTACTTCAAAGATGATTCAAATGTGTTTATTGTTATATAATATTCTTCACTTGGTTTGTTAATAGAGAGATAGACTTTTCTAATATAATTTTGGATTTCCTTGCTATTTTAATACTTTGCATCAAAAGAACGTTACAGTATGTCCTTGATCAGGCAACAGGCTGTGTCTAGCACATTAGCCCACCTAAGGCATGATTTGCAGAGGTGTGTGAATAAAAATTTACACAGTTTATCTTCTCAGCCATTCATTGCTGTCAGTACTTAATTAATATGTTGTTTTTTAAACATACAATGTAAAGAGTATTTAAGTAGTAATAGCAGAAAACAGAATCAGAAACACAACTGGAAAGAGTAGTGACAGAAAACACAAATCAAAAATCCTTAGGCAGTCCATTTGCAAAAGAAATTTTACCAAGGATGACTACAAAGGAAGTGGTTTTAACTTAGTTGAATGAGAGTTCAGAAGATGAAGTAGTGAAGATATCACATAGTGTAAGCCCAAACCAAGACTCCTCAGGTAAATGTAAATAGCCAGCAGGCTGCCTGTTAAAACAGACAGATTTATCAAAATAAAGCTAATACATTCCTTAGTACTGTTTTTGGTCTCATTGTTATTTTTGGGAAATCAGGAGTTCAGTGGTAGAAGATTTAAACTGTCTAAACTTGCTGCAAGTGCAGTTACTGTGGAGAGCGGCATTCCAAGTTTTCAGTCATGCAAAAAAAAAAAAAAATCCAGTAAATATCTCTGCTTCAAGGTCAGCTTGGGTTCATCAGAGACACGAGATAGCAAGAAGCAAATAACACTGAAAACTTTTAATATGATTAAAAGCTTTGGTACTTAACATGTGATTCCTGGGGGAACGGACATCCCAAATCCAGATCTTCAAAACCATTCCCAGCTTGCATCTGACCCAGGAGCCATCTAGAGTCTAGAGCCTATTTTTCTCCTCTTAAAAGTTATCTCACAGCCTAGAGGTCTGCTTCTGGACAGGCCCAGATCTGTTTAAGTCTTGACAACCCCTAGCTCGTGTCCAGTCCCACTGCATTTCCTAAGGGAGCTGCTCTGTAATCTACCTCAGCTGCGGAGAACTGCACAACCCCGCGGCTGACCTGGATGCAGCAGCAGGTGGCACCTTCAGCAATACGTCACTACCAGCAGCTCCCCCATCTCGCTGCTTGACTGAGCATTTTCCAAAATGCCCGTGGAGTGAAGATGTCTCTTGCTTGGACTGAGGCTGTATACACAGGGTATATCCGTATCGGGTGGGGATTCCTTCTGTTACGGAAAGCACTGAGCAATGGTCTAAAACCATGGCGTGTGACTCCATGAAAACCTTATGACAGGTGTTCGTACATTTCATCTTTTGGCTCTTTTTGTGAATCTTGTTGTAGTAGGAAGTTCTGCTTAGCAGCCTGGAGGTGCCTGTGAGTATGTTGCCATCATAGGTATCTAACCCTGAAAGGCACACAGGATCCCAGAAGAAAACCCTTCAGTTCTCACTGCTTCTAATGGTGGAACCACTTGAGTGAGGAGCTACCTAGTCTTCTGTATGCTACATTTACTCTCCAAAACCCACATAAGATTAAGAAAAGCAGTTTAAGGAAACGGTTCAGGGAAATGGTCATCCTTTGAGCCGAATGTGATACTATTATGAAGAGCTGCTTTGTGGTCATTTTAAAGACTATCTTGCTAGAGTGAGGCATGGGCAAAGAAAGAGTGGGCCTGGGAGAGAAGGCAGAAAAACAAGCCCAAGGAATTCCTATGGGAGATTCCTGTGTTTTGACCTGTCAATGCAAATCAGAACCCTGATAAATGTCTCAAATTCTTACTTTATCTGTACCCAGACCTACATTTGGAACCAAATGTCATTACCTCAGGTCATCTTTATACTGATTACTGTTTTGTCTAAGTTCTCAAGTGAACAGTGAGGGTTTTATGTTCCTTTTTTAAACTATATCTGTCATGTCAAGGTTAAAAAGCTGTGGGTAAATAAACATGCTGTTAGTATCGCAGCAGAGCAGCTAATCTAGAGTAAGGCTGATTTATATGTTGAGTTATAAAAAAACAGAAATTCTCAAGCAGAGATCAAAGCTGTGATATGCAGCATAAATGCAACTGTGCTTAAGATTAGAGCTTTTTAAACTAATATACAGAATAGGAATTTTCCTTTTGTTCTGTTAATAATCAACATTTCATCAAATCTGAGGAGCCAAGCCCATCCCACATATAGTGCAGCCATAAACTCCGGAATTGCAGGAGGTATGAGCCTGTCCCAGTACACGCCTAGAACTCTTGGAAACAGTTCACTCTATTTCAATTTGATTTCTCTCATTAAAAATAGGGGGGGAAAGGAAGTTTTGAAATACTCCTAGGGAATTGTGTGAAACAGCTGCAAAATTTAAAGCTAGATAGATCCTTCTGTGGCATTAATCAATATTTTTTTCCTTGTCATGATTCGGATCAAACCTTTCCACTTTTAAGAAAAAATCAATAGTTCAATAAAAATAAATAAAAGATAACTTTAATCACGTTGCTTTGTAGCAGATGGAAAAGGAACAGACCAATAAACTAAGCAGGAATGCTTTTTATATGACATCTTTGAAGTACTACATTGCATTATGTTTCTTCTTTGCATCGTTATTTTTAAATGTAAGCACCCTATATTGTGAATGATGTTCTTACAACCAGTTTCATCATCTTAACATTTTATTTGAAAAATCACATGCACATAATTGCATGCATATATATAACTGCAGCCTGAATGACAGACGCTGCCCTGTCTTTTATCTATCAAGAAAATTGAAGGAATTGCTCAGCTGATTCACTTTCTGTAGTTAGGATCCTGTGTTTAAAGAAGAAAATAAAAAATAAAGGAAGCATAGGGCTGAAGACAAAAAGGTGCCCTTGTTTTGTTCTGTGACCAGGTTCATCCAGCAATATATTGGAACACTCTCAGTGTCACTTGTTCTTGGATCATATGATGAGGACGTATAGCATACATCCTAAATATTAGATGCATCTGCAAAAGCTTACTGTCACTTGCAGAGCTCAGATGGCTATGACAGTTGGACTGGATTGATAGAGCTTTTGTTTTATTTCTTGCTTTTCTCTATTGATGTTTTGCAGATCCTTTAGTCAACATCCTTTCATGCTCACGCTCTCCTCTTGCTCTGCTCAGCCTAGGTACTTGGGTGGAAGCTGTTGTTTCCTGTGAGATGTGTCAGCACAGTGGGTTATCAGAAAGGACCGCGGGCTTGAAATACTGTTCAGCATCATCAGGATTTCAATTCTGATCTTTTAATTGTGTTCAGTGCAATGTCCCAGTGTAAATCACTTCAGTTTTCTTTTATGCAAAGTGGCAATTATAAATATATGAGAAAGAAGAAAAGAATAATCTTGGGATATCTTCTACAGTCCAAAGTTCTTATTCAGAATTCTTCTAACAACACCCTCCTTACTGGTGTCTGGAAACAAAACCTAGTTGTAGCATTCCTTTCCCAGCAATATTGATTGACTGAAATTTGATTTGGAAACAACAATATAAATGGAGCTGCTGAACTACAAGGACAGAAAGCTGTAATAATCTAAAGGTTTGAGAATAGGATTTTCAGTGTGCTAGAAATTATGTCTCAGAAAACGAAGCTACAAAAAACTGCAGACCCTTTTCATAGCTGCGTTCGCGTTTCTTTCATAGACTGTTTTATATAATAGTCTGGAGTTGTGACATTCTTTCTCTAGTACTTGTTTAATTGACCTCTTCCTGTAGCTTGGAGTAAATAGTCCTGGATTTATGTACATACAAATTGGAAGACTACTATGTTTTTTTAATGCTTTATTTAAATTGAAGATAAGTATTTTTTATTTCTAGAGGAGATGCAACTTAAAAATAATCCAAATAGCCCATTTGTAGTAGGTGCCCTTTCTTATGAGGCATGCTAAGTACTGAAACAGTATCATGGAACAGAAATTGCATGTAGTGTTGCATCAGATATGCTGTTCTTGTATTTTACAGACCATCCTGGCACAGTGTAATTAAGAGTTTGCAGTAGAAGTGCAAAATACTTCAGTATTTCTTGGAATATTAAATATTATATTCCTTAGAATATGTTATATTCCTTGGAATAGAACTTGGAATTTTTGTTTGCTGTATTCATAGAATCTATGTTTGCAGTACCCACCGCAGTCAAACAAACAGTTTTTGTGAGTCTTATGTGCTTTAACTAAGAAAAAGAAGGATAGTATTGACTCCTGAAGCTGTGGTTTAGAAGTGTAATTTCTGTCAATCCCCCGAACTAAACAAACAACCTGTTTTTCTGGAACAGATGCACTTTTAATTGGTATTTAAATTATATGTATTGTGGCTGTCACTGAAATACTTTTGGAGAAAAAAAAAAAATACTTGTTTTCAACATGATTTGGGAATACTTAGTTCCATAAGGAGGATTTTTAAAGTAACCCAGCTTGTGAACTTCTAAAGTACGGAGGAAGATGGTTCTTCTACAAAAGGTTCTTTGGAGTTGAGCCTAAGGTTCATCCAAGGTTCAGATGCTTCATTACCATCAGGCAGGAAATGAGCAAGTTAGACTTCAGACCAATGTTGTCCTGCAAATAGCAGGAGAATTTGCTGACTAACATCTGATCTCTGGTTCATCATTTATAATTAACATTGTTGTTATTCCAAACTGCTAGAAGCATTGTAAACACCAGCAGTAAACATTTCATTTATATGTTAGGTAGCTATGTTCAGGTATTGAGACATGGGCAGAACTGAATAAAGAGAAAAATGAAAACAAAAAAAGCTAGAAAGGAGATTTTGGAAAATACATAAAAGCTATGCCATTACAATGTTATTCAATATTTAACTAACATATGGTAGTTCTTTGACATCTGAGCAGGACTGAGACATCTTTGTGTTGTGTGCTATAGAAGCACAAATATTCCCATGATTTCTGCTTCAAGGAGCTGGCTCACATTTTCAGTACCATCTGCACAGGTATTCTGCTTACAAATAAGACTTATTTACTTAATCTGCATCTTTACTTTTTTCTAGGTTCCAGCCAAGATGATTTTATAGCCTCTGCGCCTAGAACAACTAAAAGCAAAAAGAGGAGGTAGAAGCATAAATCTCAAAGGACATGTAGCAAGCCAGAGAGGCGCAGCAGAAACAAATTCCTGTGAGAACAAAGTAAGTTTGACCAATCTGTTGTTTTCTTCTTTGCTCTGTCAAATGATTCATCTGTCTTGCTCTCTTAGAAAGCTGCTTACGTTGTTAGGCAAAAGAATAATTCTGAGTAGTAAAACAGTTTGTAAGAATCCTAATAAACTCATAAATAGTATGTAAGAATACAAAGTAGTACAATTTACCCCCAAAAAAGCAGCAGAAACTTTATTATTTCATATTCCTATGGGTTTTCTTGCATAGATGCTTTGATAATTAACTCTAACCTGATTAAGTTCTATGGTTATCTGAAATTAATTCTGCTGCATCTTTGAAATGTTCTCCATCTTTCAAGGTGCTTTGCTGTTATTCACATTCTACAATTATCTGCTGCTGACTGTTTTGAGTGAAGTCAGGGCTCAGTCTAGTTGCCTAATGGTGTGAGAGGGAATGGAAATCAGTGGGACGATGCGTGTGTGGAAGGAAGGACCCAGCACTGAGATCTACTCGTGCAAGCAGAAGGACAGAGCTTTGGTCAGGTGCTTGTGGATGTGACATGAAGCTGGGACTTGACTCTGCTCACGTCCTCCACAAGGAAAAGTTCCATATCGCAGTCTAGTGAGAGAAAGTGGAATATGTTTATCTATAGCATAATTATGCTCATTTTTATGATCTGGCATATTGAACAAGAATTATACATGAAATTAATACTGATGAAAACTGGGGAATGGATAAGTATTTGTAACTGATTTATATCTGTTACCTGTAACCTAGTTTGCTTTGGGCCATTTTACCCCTCCTATATGTCTTCAGTTCAAACTACAAAATCATGTATAAGGGAAGTAGGCCATAGGCTTATTCTGGAAATATGTGGTGCATGAAAAGAGTTTGAGGGTTGTAAGGGCTAGTCAGTTGAATGTGAGCTTCTAATGAAAAGCTGTGACCAGATGGAATAACATGATCCTGAGGTGTATGAACAAGAATTTTTCTTTTGTCTTTATGTATTCCCTCTGCATTAGACACCGGAAACACACAGTTTGGGTGCTGTACCCAGTACTAGTATCACAAATTAGGATAGTTATCAATATGTGGAGAAAAAAATTCCTAACTATGTCAGAGCTAGAAAACATTTCTCCTAATGAAATGCGCAGGAACCTCTGTCCTTTAATTTTTAAAGGAGTTGAATAATAAAGAACTTAATTGATATATATTAATAAGTAGTTTCTTCTGGAACAGAAGTCTGATAAGAAAAGGCCCTTAAATCTGCTAGATATAAAATCTGAGAGTTGGAAATTGAGGCTTTATGTTTACAGAGGAAAATATATATATATAAATATTTATTGCATAGGATAAATAATGCCTGGAAGAACTTGCTAATGGTGGTGGTAGATCTTTGACAAACAAGATTAAATGCCCATGTGAAATACAAAAATAAAAAAAAATACCCTATAAAATAGGAATCAAGTTAAGATTTGCCCTATGCAAGAGCTCAGTTAGTCATCTCTTCTAGTCTCTGTTTCCTATGAATATCATCCATCATGCAAGAATAATCTATATAATTACTTTGCTATTCAGTGCACCCAATTGGGCTCACATTGCCTTTCAGTTTCAGATACACATGCAACTGTAAAATTTTACTCCATTAGATTTGTCTTTTCAAGAATTTGTTCCATTCAAAAAATCATTTCCTATGTATGTAGCAGTGGTGAGTTCTTAAACTCAAGGGAAAGCACACTCAAGTGTGTAGATTTATTTGGGTATGTTGATTGCTATGATGTAACCTAGAGAAATAGCATCCAAAGGAAGAAATAAAATAGTCCATTTCCTGTATATATGATTTCCTTAACAGCCAGTTAGCAAAATTTTCATGTAAATAACTGAAAGATGGGATACCGTAGGAACCCAATTCTTCCAATGGAAACTGTAGAAAATATTTTAGTTGCTTCTATTTCTCTTCTATTTCTAAATGTTCTATTTATTATTTTAGTACTTTCTACTCAGAATCAGAAATAGATACTTGATGGGAAGTGAGAAGAATCTTCCAAACACTGCCAATATTGACTCTGCCATAAACCTTAGATTTTAGTCTGGTAGTGTCTTACTGTAACTGTCAGCAACACTTTATGTCTTCCATGATCAGTTTTGAAGCACTCCTGGAGACAGTGTGTGTTCCAGGAATAGTAAAAGAAAGAAAAATCAGGCTATTCAAACCTGATAGAAAAATAAGTGAGCACTCACCAACTTCAGAGAAGTTAGAAAAATTGCTGTTTCCCGAGCTAAGCAGAATGCACAGGGAAGAGTAATTGCACTGAGCACAGTAACTCAAGGGAGGAGTAGAAGCATCAGTGTCATGTTGCCGTCTCTCTACCCTTAAAGTTTCTCTCCTCTCCTCTGCTCATATCAAACCCGCGGTTGCAATTGCCTTTGTGTCACCATCACACTGGAAATGCATATGTGGCAGGTCTTGAAAGAGAGGAGACTGGTCCCTGGGCACGTGATCTGTCTAGCTGAAAGTAAAAACCACCACTGGTACTTTTGAGGTCCTAGTATTTTACAAATATTTATCTTGATTATCCTGGCCTCTCAGTTTCTCAGACTGTGGGGTGTTTTTGCCTGTCCTCAGCTACTGTATTCAGAGACTCTGAAGGCCACCTGCATCAGTACTTCCGTGCGGGTGCCTGGAATGCTGTACCTGCAGCCTATGCATTGCCCACCTGGCACGAGCCTAGTGGTTTTCCTTTCCGTCGTTCTCTGCTGAGGTGTCCCGAGGGGTTTGGGGTTTCAATCCAGCTGGGTGATCTCAGGGCTTCTCCAGGAAAGCTGTGAGAAGCTTTTCCTGAGCTTTCTCCGTCATGCTGTTCAAGTGACACAGCAGAGCTGTGCCTTCACTTGGTAGGTCTGTGACAAGGACAGGGTTTGTCTCCAGGGTCTACTCAGATGTGGGGCTCGAGCCAGGTGTGCAGCAGAGTTCTGAATCGGTGCATGCAAACAGGAACAGGCCTGTTCTGTAAATAACCACCATATTGTGCTTACATGATTCAGGAGGGCAAATGGGACAGTACAGGACAGATTGAAATAGTAAGCAAAACTCAAGATGGCTATGCAGTTTGACAGATGTACGTCATTAATGGCTTAATAATAACAGCATTAATCACAGTCAACCTGATCGGGAAAGCACTAAAAGCCGCAGAAAATATTTCAGTCCTGTCATGGGTGTAAACCTCACATAGCCAAACACAGAACTCACGTGCACACTGAAGAGCAGAGATTAGTTTTTCAACATCCTTAAAATGGGGAAGTTAAGCTATAGAAAGAACAAGTTTCCTATGTTATCTAGGAGAAAACATTTCATATTTCAAAACTGAAGAGAAAATGAAATAACTGACATGTGAGTTGAAACAACTGACAAAAGTTGTGACTTAACTATTTATCCTACATGGTTGAACAACTCTCACCAAAAGTCAACCAGATCAGCAGACTGCTTTTCTGGAGGCACTTCGTGCTTTTCTATCAAGCGTCCTTCAAGGAGTTCAAAGGTGCCTTTATTGACCCTGACGTCTCCCTTTTTTATTTAAAGATTAGTGTGATCAAGAACCGGTATCTTTAAAAAAAAAAAAAAAGTTAGATTATAAGATGCATTGATATATGAGACAATGAAGCAAGTAAGACAAAAGTTTGCTCTAACGTAACTGAACTTGCCGAGATACCATTAAAAGACATGGAGGAACCTGAGAAAGTGTCCCCATTTGATTTTATGATTCTTGGTGATAGAACAATCCATTACTTACAGGCTATCCAAACTAATAACAACGTGTATATAGATATATGTATATAAATAAAAATATATAAAAAGTAATAACTATATGTATATAAAAATATACATAAACATTCTAGACATTAACCCATGACAGTTTGATGTCATGTGTATTTTAGTTTTATACAGGAAAGGTATTCAACACTGCAAATATCTGCTGGAACTTCTGTTGCAAATGCCAGAAAGCTAAACTTTTTAGGGCATGAATGGATAATTTTTATTATTTAGAGTGTTATTGGCTAAATAACAGTTCAGGCAAAGAGGCCAAAACAAAATTCTAACCTCTTCTTTTAGAGTACCACAAACCGCATGTTGAAAAGCAATGTTCCTCACAAAGTAACCAACAGGAATGCTCTGCAGCTATGTTTGGATAATAGATGTTCTTGTTTTCCCAAGACTTTGCTGCACATCGTAATCCCATCTCCTCCCTGATATCATTAATAACTAGGTTCAGACTTGCCTGACTTCTACTGGACTATTTTCAAGATGTAATTTTGTTTTATATTATTCCTTCCTGACCTATTTCTTCTGCATTATAAACTCTTCAGTATTTTTAATTAAACTTGCTTGAGGCTAATGATTTTTGTTTTTAAATATGAGCATGATGAGTCTGTGGTTTTCCTAGGCTGTTGCTGATTTAGTCAGAAAACAAGGCAGTGGGGTTTTCAGGGAGTTTTTGTTTGTTTTTAGAAGGTTACAAAAAATGAGTCATCTTAGGCACCTGAAATCCAAGCACGTATATCTGACTCTCAGAAAAACCTATTTCTGAAAGTCCTTGCCACAAATTGTGTTTAAATGAACTAATTAAAACAAAACACTATGCTAACCTCTTTCCTTAAAGTAGCAAGTTTGAACACCACCAACATGTTTAATTTAGGAATCTAAAAGTGTTATGAGGATTATAACTTTGAAATATGTCAGTGTACTGCAGAACCATGGCAATGTCCCTAAGGTCAATGCAAGCAAACCTTTCAGGTAGATTATATTTGTCTTTCGTGTTTTAGCAATGAAGCATGTGATTAAAAGTTCGCTTGGGGAGACAGCATGGAAGGGAATCAAGATGCCACTCATCATAGCATCCGTGGCACTTTGCCCTTTGAAAACAGAGGCTTGAAACTCCCGCTCAGTTTGGAAGTTAGGGAGTTGTTTTCCTAGGTGGTTGTCTTGGGATGTCATTGCTCCCAGCCTTGCTTCATGGCGCTCAAAATCTCATGAGTTACAGTGAATTCCCCCCCGTTCTGTCTGCACTTGCACCAAGTTCAGCCCGTCTGTGGTAGCGGCCTCTGGATACCCTTCCCGCTCTCAGCACTCCCTGCAATTGCAGAGCTGTAGGGAGAGGCATGTAAACAAACTTCATGCTGCTGATCCCCGCTAAATGTAATTTCGGGAAAAGACATAAACCTTTAAACTTTATGCTCACTATAAAATCCAAACTAACGCATCAAAGAGGAATTTTTTGCAGAAGAGAGAAGGACTTTATCAATGTTAGCAGAGAGCAGATTTCACCCACCTGGTTCCATCTGATACCCAGCTAAACCTGGATAATGTGTCATTTTCAACATTTTTTTTTCCTTTGGGCTTGTCTACATGCTTGAGACTGACATCAAAGTGGGAATCTTCAGTGTTAGTGCTCTCTGGTAATTGGTGTGAAAAAGCATGTCCAAACAGCTCGATTGCCGCCTGTTGCCTTCACGCCAGCGGCTGTTTCCTCAGGGTGGTGAGCATGGTGCTCTGGGCTGCGGCTGAGCCCTGCGGACTGTGGAAGGGCTTCCATGGTGTGAGACAGAATATGAAGCCAAAGCTATGGGGAAATCGGCCAGTCCCACAGCTTGGACTCTGCAAACCTTGCAAGCCATTACCCATGCTACTAAGCAGCTTTGACTGCTGTATTGACTGTATTTGAACCAGCAGCTGGAGATACGTAGTAGAAAGGGTCCTCTAAGAAATCACATCATGTAGACTTGAACTCTGCTGTAATGCTGTGTGGGTGACATATTCCACTGTCTAACGAAAGAAGGAAAATGTGACATGTCAACACATTTTCCAACCTGAAAAACCTGTAAAGATGTGTGCCTGAAACTCATATCATCGGGGTCTTGGTGTATTAAGTTGATATGTTTTAAAGCAATGGCCAAGTCCGCATGCATGAAGTGGAATAAGTTTCAGAATGTTTTATGGGGAAAGAAAGTCTAGGCAGTTTCTAAACACAGCAAGCCCGCTCCGTCATTCACCGTGTAAATTTTGGACTGTAGCCTGGAACTGATGTAATGATCGGGTGTTTCAGCACGGGACAGGCAATGTTGCCCAAGTGTTTTGGAGATCAAAGGAAGATCTGTATGTGCATGTAAAGTGCTGATAAATTTTTGCTGTATTGTTTCTGGATTTGTAGGTCTAACAACATTTCTTGTTGTTTACTGAACACCAGTTGTATGTACAGCAATGCTTGCTCATGTTCATCTCAGATGAAAAAGAAGAAATGGAAAGATAAGATATCACCAATTTCCCTTTAAACCCTGGAGATCTTAAACTCTGTCTTGACAGTTACTATCTCAAATGCATAACAAAGAGTAGCTACATTTCTCTCTCCATACCTCCTATTGTTTAAAGTAAGATTACCGAAATTCCTTTCTCAGCGTATCCCTCCCCCTTTGAACCGAGTAATGTATTAGCCACTGAGCTGAGACAATAAAAAGAAGTAAAATGCGTACAAGCGGTAAGACAAAAGCAGTAGGAAATAAATTACATGTAGTTATTTAGTTTTACAAAGCAGTAAAATGTGGGTTCTGTGCCCCATCTTTGTTATTAAGTAAAAATTAAAAAAAAAAAAAGTACAGTCCCATGAATATGGATTTTGCCACATTGTTATGAGCATGCATCATTTCACAGCCAAATACAGTACAGGACGTTATCAATAACTTACACTCTATCATCTCTATTATTTACATAAATATAACCTTTAAATTCCTCAGGCATTTTAAAGAGGTAACAATTAAGGAGAGACTGGAGAATTTGGTTTACAGTCCTGGAATTTTACATTATTCTCTGTCATGAGAGAACTACTTCCAACTAATTGCGAAAACATGTCAAATGTGGAGATATCTTTCCAATTAAACTAGACATTTGACTAAGTGAAACATTTTCATTGACTCATAAGTATTTGTCTAAATGAAATGTTTGTTAAGCTTTGTCATGTCTTAATGATTTGAGATTAGAACATTGAAATGTGTTTCACAGATAAGGATGAATCAGAGAAAAAGGTAGAATTACTGATACATTTCAATGAAGAAAGCGGGAACTGCTTATTATTCACTGACAAACATGACAACCTCTGCCATAGCCATGTTCATTTTCCCAATAAATGAAAGTAAAATACTCAGTTCAGTCTTTCTGTCGTTGAATCATTATTAAAACCCCATCAATCCTAAGAAGAAGGGGCCTACGAACATATAGAATGTGTTGGTTCAATTGTAGAACAACTTCTGGGTAAATACTTACTGTACTTTCTGCCTTCTGCCCAGAAAGCATATGATCATTAATGAGGTGACAGAGCCAAAATATTATATTTCCTTTCATATAGGAAAATCACAGAGTGCTTAGGGCTTTTTCCAAACCCCGTGTCATTTTCAGCCATTGCCCACAGTATTTCTGCCCCATTATAGAACTTTTCACTTGTTTATTTTGACTTTCCCAATTTTAATATATGTGTTTTTCATGCTCTCTCTGTATTGATGCCCTGTCGTATTAATTAGGTTTAGGGGAGAAAAACCCTTAAGGGTTAACTGAAAAAAAAATCAATGAACAATACAGATGCATGACTATTTTTATGATGATGATATGCCCATGTGAATACTGTCCCCTTATTAAATATGAAAATGCTTGTTAGCCAAAAGAAAAATGCAAATAGTCTGATTTAAAAAGAATATACTTGCAAGGAGCAAGCGTTCCCAGTAAAGGTCTCAGCTGAATATCTCTGTATACATAAAATAATAGCCATGGAAGTGAGAATTTTCTTCATATATTTAATAAAGTCATGCTGTTTTGCCCAGGATTACACAGGCCAGGTACTTGATATCATTGACACAAAATACTGAAAAAAATCGATATGCCAGACCACTCTATAAACTTTAAATAGCTCTGTCTTGGCAACCAAACTTTGGCCCTGCTCAGCCAGAGAGGTGTGTTCTATACAGTGTAAACAACATATGGATTTCCCCACAATGAACTGTTTATTTTGGCAAAAATTGAAGGGTGGGATGATCTTGAAATACCTAATTGCCTTTCAGCTGCAGGATGGATTTTGCTGTTAATGATTTGAGCTGTATATTCATTGTCTCTGGGCGCAGGAATTAGATTGTGTTATATGGCAAATATTTAAACGGACATGCATTGGAAAGCCTACTATACAACAGCAAAGTTAAAACATTCTGTGCCCTACCTAATCGGTATCTGGCACACCTGCGGTGGGTAAATGTACCTTTGGCATAACTTTGTAACCTCCGGGCTACAAAGACGGGATAGGAATGATGCCAGTTTCCAATTCAGAATAGATTCTCTCAAATAATGTTTAGATTTCACTTCAGTGACAAAGCTCTCAAGTTTTGTTCCAGTAGCCAGGAAAAATAGTCTTCACTGAGGGGTTTGTCATTCCCCTAGCCGCATCACAATGATTCCTCGTCTCCATGCATCCATGCTCCCCAGTAATGATCCCCTCCATAATCAGTCATTCGTTGTCGACTGACGGGCAATTCCTTTTACGTAACTGCCTGAGCAAGCAGTCTGATTTGTACAATCAGTCGGGGGACCAAAATATTTGTGTGCTGAGAAAACAGAAGAGAAAGTGACTCACGATAGACAGAGGTTGATTTAGTGGGTCCATAGAGAGGGTCCGTGACATCTAGTGTACAGCGGATTTCAGTAGGAATGCAGAATGGCTGGGAAATCATCTTTCACCCGTAATGTGAAGGTATGCAGAACATGAGCTAAAACCGAACATTTGTGCGGATCTGCAGACAGTCTGAAGAAAAAGACAGGAAAAGAGCAAATAGTTCCAGCTGTGTTAATATAGTAGTATTGATGCTGAAGTGGAATCATGGTTGGAATCTCCTCATATTGATTCTGATCAAAGGAAGAAGAGTAATGACCATATTATATAGACCTGCATTGTCCAGTGACAGTGTATTATGAGTGTGCAGAATTTAAATTATGGACAGCAACTTTTTTCAAGGACTTTTTGGACTTTTATTTTCTGTGTTTTTTATTTGTATTGAGTTCAAATCAAGAAACCTTCTGTAGTCTTACAAAAGGAAAAGACGCCTAACAATCTACCGAGTCTTATATTATGCCTTTAAAGAAGATATGCTATCTATTTCTGTATCTAATCTGAACTGGCATATTTCACAACATGGTAATCTTTTCCCTTCCATACACTAGTTTACTGTTCAGTCCTTTATCTCCACAGTTGTTTCACTCCACTTAAACAAAATTTCTCCACAAGTTTGTTCTGTAAGGCAAAACTCCTGGGATATGGTAAAGAACTAAGGAGTTCAAGAAAAATACTGACAAAAATCTAGTCTTTTTGGACTGAATGACAGATGAGGATAGTTTTAAAAGAAATGGTGGAAACAAGTGGGTTGCTTTATAATATTTGCCCATGGCTATAGAATATAGGGAGTGAAGTTTGAGTAAAAGATTTGGCATGAGATAGAGGAATATAACGAAAAAGCAGAATGCACAGCAAAGAAGAACTGCTAATATCACATGTTGTGGAAGAACAATGAAGTTAAAAGAAATATTCCTACCAAAGACGAATAGGAAGTTGGCTGTGGTCAGTAGGAATTGAAATGTTTGTTCATTAATGCTGGGAGTCTAAGTAATGAAGTGAAGGGACTTGATTCAACCAGGCAGGACTCTGAAAAGGCACCAAAGTTATTATAGCCTAGTGGTAACAGTAGCTGTAGCTGGAACATGAGCATTGAGCAGTGCAGGGCAGGAAAGAAAGATCTATTAATATGATGTAGTAGTATTTGAGGGAAAAAAACCTGCCACTAGAAACTATGGCATCACTTCCCCAGCAAAGGAACCTCAGCCATGTTCTCGTTCTTCCCTGAATCCTCCAGTAACTTCATCATTAAAGCAATGTATTTACATTGGTTCAGATGACTAGTGATAGGTTGGAACAGCAACCCATAGAGTCTGGTCTTGGACCATGAGTTGGTTCGTGGAAAGATAATCAAAAATAAATTTGTAACAGAAGTCCTTGATTTGAAAGGGAGTTAATTTGCGCTGACCATACTGAGGACTTCTGTGATGTGGGTGTAAAAGAAGGCAGTGATTTTTCTAAGTCAAAGAAACAAAAACTATGGAAAGCATGTGTCCTATCAAATGGGAAAACTTGCAAGTAAATGCTTCAGATCCACAGGTGTGAAGATTTACCATAGATTTATCTTAGGCATAAGCAAAGAGCTTGTAACCAGTGTGCTAACATGGCTCTTCAGCACTGGGACCACATCTGTCTGAACAGAGCAATTTGGGCCATAACTGTCTAGTTTCAAACAAAGGGCAGTATCTGTGTGCATTTTTCTGTCTAGTAATACAAACAACCGATATTTTAGCATCAGCACACACTAATTCTCACAGAGTGGCATTTGAGCGCTGTCCAATGCAGTGCTTCAAAGCAGGAGAGCACTCTGAAGAGCCAGGAGGAACTGCTGGGATTTCCCAAGCAAGAACCTCCCTTTTATATGCTTCCAGTTGTGTCTGCCCCGCTTGTGCTATTCCTATTAATAATGCATTTCACTAACTAGACATGTTTAGAGTATATTTTGCCTTCTCTGGTTACTGCAGCCTGTGTTTTGACAAACCTGTGCGTAAGAAACTACCCATCTCACACACATGCTATTCCCTTTTTCAGAATATTACGGTTTTCTTTGCTTTGATTAATCTTAGTTAAACCCACAACTTTACTAAAATGTGGGAGGTAGTTTAGGAAGGAGTTTCTTAGTTTTTGAAAAATAAAATTGTAGGTTTGTGTTACAATATATCCACAGAGGAAATTTGTTGTGCTTTTTAAATTGGCTTTTTAATGATGGAAAATAGAGTTTGTTATGTAACAGCTAGAAGTGCTTGTCAGCAACATTACAAAAAAAGATCAAAACAACAACAAAAAAAGCAGTCTGAGCAGAAAGGAACAAATGTATCCCTGATGTTAGCTAACTGCAAATAATTCAGGAAGAATCGGACACTCGTTTGCATATGGGATATTTCTTTCCCCACTGAAGCAGAACTGGGGACCTCCCCACAGCTCAGCAGAGATGTCTGAGGCAGTGGAAACAGCTGAAACTGGGGAATGGAAAGCAGTTTGGCGGCGTGCTTTGCACCACTGCTGAGCTGGGTTGCCCAGCTGAGAAGCAGCGATGAGTGGCTCAGGTGCAAGATGGTTTTGAGATGTTTTTTATACTGCTCCTGAGCTGTCACTTTGCTGCCGTGCTGCTGGGTGCCCCAGCTCAGGTTGTCACAGCTGCAGAGCTGGCTCAGTGTCACTGCAGACCTTCCTTCTGCTTAAACCTGCCTGATACCATGTGCGGTTCTCAGGGGCACTGTCCCCATCCTTAAAATTTCATAAAAGTTTTTATAACATGTGTCAACCTTCATGTTTTAAAAGCAGATCCTTATACAAGCCAAACTGTACCTGCCCAGAAGAAAAAGACCCAAGACTAAGGAAGAAGAAAATAAGTTTCCCTTTTTGCCTTTTTGTGAAGTGTTCCAGGGAGCTCTTGAATCTCCACAACCTGCAGATCTCTAGTTTTACTCTATCTAGTCACTTCTTGACAACTCTCTCAATGCTTTCTGTAGCATGATCATAATGAGACTTAAGTTTTGGGCAGGGGTCATAATATTTCAGTCAGAAGGACAGGGCCTAAAAATTTTCAGGTTTGATGGTTTCCATTTATTCCAATTGTCCCAGCAGATTTTTTTTTTAAACCATCCATCAAATCAAAACCTTAAGAGAAATCCAGCATGCAGTATATGGCTTCAGGACAGGAGATGGCCATCTGGTGATGATTTTATGGTGATGATTTATTTGAAGTAAAATTGTTGTACCTTCCAAGTTCTTTATTGGCTCTAAAAGTAAAAATAAAAAATATGCCAATGTTAATTATTAAGTTAATACTTAATGTATGAGAGAGAGAGAGGAAGCTTAAAGGTATGTGGGGAGCTAGGGAACCACATTTTCTTTGCACAAAGCTAATTTTTCAAGGCACTTTTTTCTAACAATGGCTGTTATGATCTTGGTGTTTGTTATGACCTTTTTAGGTAAGAAAAATCTGAAAAGCATCAGTAAGGTTTGCCTTAGTCCCATGTTTTGGCATAAAAGCTTGATAGGCAGAGACCTGGAAAAATGTTAGAACCTGACTATTTGCCTTGTAAATGACTTTGACAGGAACTCAAGATTTGTTTTGTTTTTGTATTGGGGGATCAGAGTAAATTGTATTAATAGTTAAAGTAATAGTTAAATTATTATGCGTGGTAATTTGGGAATGTTTAGGCTAAGGCAGCAGATACATAACTACAAAAAATCACCAAATATGATGGTTTTGGTGGGTGTTGCTTTCTCTCATTGAGAAGTTATGTTGCAAACCCACACAAGTGCCATCTCTTCACAAGTCAGCAACAGGACTTGTGAAAGAAGGAGGACAGAGATTGTGTCCATCTAGTCTGTAATCTTGTTTTAAATCTATTCCCATTCCCTCCCATACAACTGTCTATGCCATTCCCATTATATCTGTGTGAAACCTAGATTAGCCTTCTGGTTGCCAATACTGTGACATCAGCCTAAACCAAGCCCAAGGGAGAGGCTTGGTTCTCATAGTGAAAATGGTCCTCAATGCAGTTGTCTAAAATAAAGGAAAAATCCATTTTCCTTACGGATGCCAATGGAACTTAAGTTCATCTCTTTTGGAAGGGGAGGCTGCAGAGCCCCAGCTGTCAGGGATGGAGCAGCTCAGGGTTTATGGGAGACTGGGCTGAGGGGCTGAGCAAGACCAAGGCAGACAGGCTGGCAGGTTGGCCAGGTCACTCGTGGCCTGGCGGCTTGGTTTGCAGTAGCAGTTCTGATGATGTTTCATATCATCAAATCCAAACTTCCAAGTTTCCAAAGAAATAGGATGCATTTGGAAAGGTACTCCCAGCCCTACCTTTGCATTTGGCCACAGTTTACTCTGCAACAGGTGTATTTTCCGTTCTACTTGTGGCCGAGCAAGGACAAAGATGCTGGTATGGTAAGATTGCTGCCATATCTACTTGGGCATATGATTTACGGTGGTATTTGTGGTAGACTGAAGGAGGATCTTTGGTGCTATTAGGCCCACAATTTCCCAGGCTTATCCAAAGGTAAATCTGCTTTACTTGTATTTTTCGTTCTCCTTCTGTTGTGGATTACTGCAGTGGAAAAAGAGTTTTCATGAAACCAGTATGCTGCTGACCTGCCAATATTGAGAGATATAATACAGCTGGAGCTCTCAAAGGGACAGGGAAATAGATGTACTGATAAAATGAGTGAATACTTATTGTTTACAGTGCAGAGTAGCCGGGGAAAAAAAGAGAAAAGCAAAGCAAATACCTTGAGTGTATTTCCTCATTATAGGGAACTGACATGCAAATAAATAAAACTCTGCTCAATCAACAACCCGTTTGAACATCTATACAAAGATGCCTAATCTACCAGGAAGAGCATGTGCCAGCACTTGTGTCACACAGGTAGGTACTGCAGTGATGAACATAATAGAAAGATATGTTTAAACCTGACGTACACATTGTCACATGCAACACTTAATTAAACACCACGCAGCCAGATTGCCCCTTCTAGTGTGGAGGCATGTTGGTGCTGAGACTCATTGTACTAGAGAGAATCTCTGGATCTTCATATAGAATTATTTTCTTTTTGAAAGAATTTGCCATATTGAAATTCTTTTCTTGGGGTGGAACAGTTTTTGATTTTAGCATCAGTGAGGAGATCGGCTGTACCCCTGTTTCTCTCTAAGGCTACTCTGCAAAGGATCCAGAGCGCAGCTGTGCCTCTCCTCTGCTATGAGGGACAGGCTGCCTGAGGGACAGCCTGCCCCGGTGTGGCTGCCAGCACAGCAGCCTCCAGAGCTACGTCCTGGCTGCTCATAAGTGTGCTCTGCCTGACCCACCCTTTATGTGGCCTAGGTGAGTGATCCTTTTTGAAGATAACCTCTGTGGCTGCCCTACTTTTGCAGGGTAGGTCTCTCCCTAGTCATCTAAACAGAGCATCTGCTGGAAGCAGAAATTCTGTCTAAAGTTCCTGAGACAGCTGGAAGCTCTAATAAAATGACTTGTTTTTCAGCAGATGAGAAATCCTTGAAATGGACGCCTTTGAACTTACTGAAGTTTCTTGGAAAACTCTCTACTCTAGGGTGACATTTCTGGTCAAAGTTGCAGTGCCCCTTGCCTTAAACAGATACCCTAGCACTTGCACCATTAATTTAGTCTGTGAGTGACAGAAATAGAAGTCTCTTTTATTTGGCATAGAAACATCAAACTTCATCTTTCCCATTGGGAGGTTAATGCACTAAGCTATGAAACTGTGACAGCACTTTTCTTTCATTTCTGCTGCATTAAAATAATTAGGCATTTATTAGAACAGAAATCTTGTTCATCACTGCGGGAAAATTCATGCTGGCATAATAAATCATTGCTTTTCTGGGTTTGGGAATAGTTAACTGTCCAATGTGAACAGCTGAAGTAGGCACAGCTGGTCTGTTGTGGCCTACCTTGGAAGTTTTTCCTTAAGTTTGGCACGGGGGATCAAGCAAAGTCATGGCTTGAGTTCATTCTCTACATACAAACGGAGGGCACTCATGACTAGGTTATTGTCCTAAAGAACTGTTATCTCCTTTGGCCTGATGTGCTCCTTCTCTGTCATGTTCATGAAAATCCAAAGATCTCAATTTCACCATGCAGAACAAAAGAAAAGGAAGACCCTGTATTAGGGAAGTTCAAAATGCTTTTCAGTATAGGAAAATTCAACTACATCCACTCTAAGCAAAAAGTGCTCTGATACTACAGAAATGAAACATCATTTTCTAGAAACAGTATCATTGATTGCAAAATAAGTGAGCTATTTTCGATAAAAAGCTGGCTTGCTCCTAAGTACTGGTATTTACAGTACATTTTTTTTTTTTAACTTTAGCTTGGAATTGATTAATTATAAGCCAGATGAAAAGCTTTGATCCTTTGCTGAAGTAGTATAAATCATATGACAATTGATTTTGGAGTTTTATGTCAAACAGTAGCTTAGCCTCTGAATAAAAAACTTTGAAGAATGATGGGGCTTGTCAGTAATTAGGTATGCAAACTGTCAGTCTGCTGCATGTGATAGCTACACTAGAAAGTGTTATAAAGAGAGATCAGAATATGTCTAGTGCTTAAGTATCCTATTCATTTGATCCAAAGGCACCCAAGAAAAGCTAAATCAAATAAATATATTTTAAAGTCAGACAGTTTTCTGCAACAGATGTGGTCATTTTCATCACAGCATTGGTGGGTAATAGACAGAACAAACTGGGAAAGAATTTGGCTTTACTAGCTAGTGAAGATCTTAATATATATCCTCATTTCCTATCCTCCTTCTATCATATTTTCAATATGATAGAAATTTATACTGATACAAGCTTATTGTGAAAAATATTATGGAGAAGTGCACTTTAAACATGATGAGTTCTATCAGTTTATGCCATTTGAGAATAAAAAAGGGACAGGAAAAAAATAGAAATCAAGAAAAAATACTAATTCTATGAGAGTCATTATGGAAAATAGCTGTTAGAAAATAGTAAAAATTTAAAAGAAATTTCCTAACTCATTCCTCCAGAATGTTCACCCTTACAGAGGCTAAGGGGGAAGTAGTAACTTTCTGTAGGCACCATATGGAACATCAGATTATATGTACTAATAGCAGACTCTAAGAGCAATGAATCCTCACTTCAAGGTAAAGAAATATGTGAGACTGCTGGTACAGAACATGAAATATGTCCGTAAGACCTGAAGAAGTCCAGACTAAGCGAAACTATTTCAACCCGACTTTTCCTTGAAGCACATGAGCAATCATGCAGTCTTTCTCCATGGCTTGGCTGAGGAGTTTTTAACTGACAAGGCAAATATTATCAATTTTGTTTTTGAGTCCTGCCTTAACGAGGGATTCACTTCTGCTCAGTTTACTCAACTTGATGTTCTCCATCTGTTTATTTTACCAAGCATTTTTGCAAAGACATAAACTTTTGTGTTCCCTCATCCCTGCTATTTTTAATCAAGTGAAGTCTATGAGATTGAATGAATCTTTGAAAGACTTTATTCTTTTAAGCCACTTAGAATATTCTACTGTCAGTGAATTTGAATGATGGTGATCTATACAAGTTGTTCAATAAAATGTGTTTATGCAGTTGCTAAGGCAAGGTCTTTCACAAAGCACGTGTGGGAGGAAAAAACACAGCAAGGGTACTTTGTTGAAGTCAACACATCATCAAAGGATAATCCAACACAGATGATATGTGTTTTCATATTAAATTCAGCTTTTATGCAAATGTTTTCAAATACCACTGAGACTACGAGGACTTTAAGGCTCACACTAAAGATGATTCTAAATGTTAATGAGAGAAATGACCACTGGGTTTGGTTGCAGATCTGTATGGTATGAGGCTTTCTATGCCTTCTTAATAGGGACCTGTACTAAATTTCCACTTTCCTTACCTCATCTAGGACACTAGAGTCCTGAGAGGTTCCATAAAGAAGGGGACAGGGAACATTGTTTTCTGGTTAACTTTTAACATAAGGTTTTTTCTTTTTTAAATAGTAGCTCGTGGCTCTTAAATAATTATAAAAGAAGCAGTCAGTAGGGAAAGACCTTTAAAGGTCACGTTCAAAGCCAGTGTAATGTAATTAATGTAATTAAAAGAGAAGCTCAGAAACACGTGTTTTAAAATCTCATTAACCACATTTATATTTGTCACAGGAAAGTTTGTCCAGATATCAATAAGAAACATGCTGCAGTAAGGTCACCAGGGCATTCAAAAATACATAGTTTTTATAGTTTTTTTTTTTTTTAATATAGAAACTCAGCAGAATGGAAAAATTGTCTTCTATCCCCATTTCACCTCACCACAGTCATGATATCAATGGGTATGTCTACAGGGCTGTTTGCAGACACTCCAGACTATTACACATCTTCCCAGCTGAAACTGGAGACTGAGGGGCCAAGAGAAGCCTGGAACAGGAGAAAGCATTTTTGCTGTGTTTTAAATTATTTTTAATAATCCTGGTTCATGTACCATGCAGCTTACTTATTCCTTCACATATATTTTTTAAAAAGGCATGCCTTGTATGTGGTATATTCAAGTTTACCGTGTCCTCCATATGTTGATAGACTGTGTTCTCTTGCATCTCAGTTAGACTGCAAGTCTGTTGTGGAAGGTTTCATGGCTTTTATTTCTGTAGGATGTGCCAAGTGCAGTGCTGACATTTAGCAATCTCCACACTTGTTTTCGTCAGAGTCTCAGAATATCTTTTCCATGTTACTTTCAGATAGACTGGGGGAGAAAGTAGTACATTGTAGCTTGCCAGGATGAAAACTGTGACTTTCCCCAGCAATATTTCCCTGGAGAGTCACTTTAGCTGTGTGGCCCCCACACACAGTTTTATTGAAGGTCAGTGTGAAGTTTTTTAAAGCTCCATCTGTTTCCAGAGTCATGTTTTTTTTGTTTTGTTTTGTAAGGAACCCCACATTTATTTGTAGTAAGGCACTTGTTTGCATTTATGATTATCAAACAAAAATTGAATTCACATTTACATGGCACAAACAGAAGGCCAATAAAATGTTTTCAAAGTGCCCTATTTTTGATACACAATTTTGAAGCTGACCTTATGATTCTTTGTGACGTGAATTATTATTTTTCAGCATCTGGCACAGACATACTGTTACAGACATAGCTACCAGACAGTAACTTTCAGATCTGTTAGAGATGTATTATTTGGAAATAAAATTCTCAAATCTTCTATTGATAGCTCCAATCACTTCTGCTGCGTTTCCGTGAAGGAGTGCTGCATACTGCTTAGGGGCTCTTCCTAGTTTCCAGAGAATAGCAGAGGGATTAGGCCCTGGAGTTAGTGGGAGTTGGGCTACGAGTAGCAGGATGTGAAAGGGCTGCCTCACTCAGTACCAAGCAATGTTGGGTAGCTGCTTTCTTTGCTTTGTATTACTTCATACCTCTACCTCTAATATGCTTTCCTAAGCTGACCTGCTGCAACTGTGTGTTTATCGCAGCAGAATTCTCACCAGCTTGTGGGTATGAGAACGAGAAAATACCTAATCAGACAAAACTGTTAAAGTAAGTTAAAAGGTAATGAAGTTAAGTTTTTAGGCCAGCTTAAAGTTGACATTTAGAATAGACGTGTATTATAAAGTCATTCTGGAAGGTGGAGTTCCATTGCCCAAATGGCAGTTTCTATAATTAGATGATTTATGACCTTTTAAAAAAGGAAATTCCATTTCTACCTCCTCTTCATTTCCTTAAGTCTACAAATAGTCTCTAAAAGGCAAGATCATCGGTAGAGCTGGACAAACAGAGCAGTGCCAGTACATAAGAAATACTATATATATACATATATATATATATAATATGCTTTTTGCTTGCTTTTCACTTATTTACCATCACGTAAAGGTCTGCAGCCCTGCTTGTGAGCTTACCCCTTCCTCTCAAAGACACAGTGAGCAGAAAGGGAAGAGAAGTGTAACTCTGGAGCTGCCCTGAAGAGCAGGGAGCTGGGAACTAATGGCCCTCTCAGTGCCTTTCTGAGCAAGGGAAGGGAAGCAAGAAAATCAAGTGCCCATCATGACTTTAGGCCTTGGTTGATGAGGATGTGAGGAACACTTCAAAGAGAGGATTTTCCTCCTTCCCCAAGCAGCTGAACAGCAGAGAAAGTCTGATGTTAAAAAGGGAGTCCATGACTCAGTCTCTGAGGGAAACGGGAGAATGACAGTCCCTGGAGTCCCCGTGATGCCGACGTGGGCAATGCCCTGGGAGTGTGTGCCGCGGGGCTGATAAGATCATTTGTGCCTGCGTGTCTGTGGCAAGGTCAGGAGAGCTAGTTAATCACTCCTGACTTAGGGAGTGATATACTACTTCCAGTTCATTATGGTAAGCCAACTCTAAATCTTTTCTCTGCCAATCTGTTCTGAAACAGAACTGGGAGAAGCTGGCCATAGTCCAGTCGATATGAATGCCAGTTCCCTGAGCTGGGTACAGCTCCTGGTCTGTGTTGAACAAGAAAATAAATATGCTGTGTGTACTAATTAGAGGTGAAGGTGCCTACAACCCCATCACTCTTCCCAAATCCTCTCCTGCCCCCTCTGACATTATGAAGAATTCCAATGACATTTTCTGTTTCAGACCTCCCTATATATACACCATCTAAAATAAATCTAGAAACATTTTCAGAACTTTATTTTTCTATAAGACAGTTAATTTCCTAACGTTTAATATAATTGGAAGATGTTCACCTAATAACTAACATTCAGTTATTTCTAAAATTACAATTAGAGGCAAATAAATTTATGACTCATAGGGTTCTTACAGAAAAATCTCTTCCTCAGATCAACTATCCCACTTCTACTTGTGTTCCTATCCTGTATCTGTCTACTGGTTCTTTAATGTCTACTATATATATTATATATTTTCTTTAAGGACTAATTTAGATCATTTAAGCTCTTGCCTAGAGTGCTATTGAAATTTGCTTTACCTGCTTCTGTATCTTCATCTATTATACAACAAAATTGGGACAGTAAGTCTAATAAACAGTCTTAAATTGCATGACTTAACCTAAGAACTGACTGCAAATAAATGTGGCCAGAAAATAAAAACGGTTTTAAAATTACTTCTAAAACAGCCTTCTACAGAAGAAGTGAGGACAAGCTATTTACCAATTTTGAGGTGGTTCTTTAGCAACTATAGAAAAGCTGTGAATTGAGAAAGCATCTGAAGAAGTGCATTTTGCATACAGAATATCATAAAAATACCATGAAACTCAAAACAACTTTTAGTTTCAGTAACTGACTTGATGTCTTTGCGAAATGTAATCTAAAAAATGCCAGTTTTTTAAACTCTTAGTTACAAAACATGTTTTCGTTTTAATAAATAGCAATGCAAAATGCATTGTGTTCTATGGTAAAGTTAAACTGCTAGTAGCAAGGGTTCATTTAGGGTAAAGTCGCTGATAAAACACACTTGAATTGTGCTTGATATCTCACTAATTAAAGAGGAGAGCATGCTGTGACAGATTGCTGCTGCTCTATCCCTTCTCAGACAATCTCTGTCACTGAGCTAATGGAGCAATTCTGCATTTCAGTCTAGAAGCAGACATTCTTATAATTGTCTGCAGTCTCATACTAAATGTTTCATCCAATAAATAATTTTTAGCTTTAACTCATTTCCTCCACTTCAATACACTGTGTATTCAAAGATGTAATTAAAAAGTAGCGCTGTTGTCTAACATCAGTTGAGCCTCACAAACAATTGTTCATCGTCTGGAGATCAGCCTATAAAAATGCTAATGTAAAAAGAAAAACCCTGATACTTGATTTCCCCTAAAATATGTACCCTTCATTTTCATTTGTTTGATATAAATTGAGAACAATTCTACTGTATACTCATCACAGTGGTATATTAACATATACTTATATACTAATGTGACTTGTGTGAGAATACTTGGAGCAGAAGAAGAGGGCAAAAATGAAAAGCAGGAAATAGAAATAAAAGGCAGTGGTGGGGGCTCATAATGCTCCTCTTCTAAACTGACGTTTGCAGAAGCTTCTGGTCTGACCAAGCAAGAAGTATAGCTTTTGTAGCGCAGTATAACTGGGTAAAGCCAACACCAGAAATCATTTGGCTTGCTTCTCCTGATGGAAAACAATGTGGAATGGAAACAGCACTCTTGTAAACTATGTATTTTATCATTTCTCTTCATATTTAGCATGGTCATTAAGAAAAAAAAAATCTCTGGTTTCTTAAGGCATGTGAAAATCTTGCCTTTGTTTTGTTTTGTTTTGTTTTGTGTTTTTATTAGGTCGTTCCTGATCGTGGTAGAAAACCAGCAACTGGTAGAATGAAAAGCACATTCTCAGAAGCCCAATAAATGAACTCATGATTTTAGCTCTTTATTTTTTAGACTGGATTGCGATTGTGATTTTAGGTCATGGTAGAAGAAGTGATATATGACTTTTAGATGCTTCAGTTGGCCTTCCTGAAATATACTGGATTGGCCATGCTGAAGTCTGCAACTCCGAGTTAAAACCCCTGGTGAGGTGTTTAGGTGTCACAGCTGAGGTAATCTCATTGCTCATTGCTGCCAAAAGGCAAAAGTCCTTCCCTGTTTCCCTTTCCCCTCTCTCCTGGTGTGCCACACTCTCCCTTTCTTTGAGTTGATTTTGACACTCGTTTAGCTTGCTAATACAGGAGAAAACTATTCAGGCTTGGATTCGGTCAGCGCTGGACTAGTTTTTTGTTGCATTCGTGACCTGAACTGGCTCTTAAAAGTGCAAGAGTGGGTGCAAGAGTCAGAGCAGGAACATTTGGCTTGAACCAGAGAGATAGGGAAGGAAAGAAACAATTTTTCTGATTTTCGTTGCAGTAGACTGCTAGATGCAGCTGTAAGTGACTTCTTCAGAAACATGAGTCGTCTGACTTAAACAAAGTGGAAAGATTAATAAATCTTTGATGCCTTCTGGTAATAAGGAATTTGGTAATCCAGAACTTTGGGAGTTTTCTGAATTTTCTCCTTTTTCATGAGCCTTCTGTGGCTTTTTCTGTCTGTTTGTGGATCTGTGGATCTTCTGGTAGATCTCCTACAGAGTTTCTCTATAGTGAGGAAGGCTTTTCCTTTGGTATCTTTTCTATAGATAGCTTTCTTGGTAGTTGTATAGGTGTAAAAGTATTCCAAGAGAAACTTTCTTCTAGTTAGTAGTGGTTGTTCATGCTAAAAGAAAGCTCCGCTGGAGAAAATAAATAAATAAATAAATAAATAAATAAATGAAAAGATGGATTTGTGTGTACTAACTAGGTGAGCAACAGAAAAGGTATGATAGTGCCAAGACAGCGCTTCATTTCAAAACAAGACTATTCATGCAAAGTAAGAGAAAATTAGTAATAGATTTGACATGCTCTCAGGCATAAATTCTGACAGATAGAAAAACTATGCTTCTATCTTGGTTCATCTCTTAGTGTTTTATATTTTTTTTTAATAAGGAATCTTCTAAATTTGGAGGCTAGGTTTGGTGACTGACTTTTCTCTTTGAGAAAGAAGAAAAACATACTTGCAAACGTTTCAGTGACCTTGAAAACGTGTTGACAAAAGGAGAGTCTGAACTGGTCGTTGCTCTTTGAGGGTTTATTTTCAGCTGTCTTGTCAAGTTGGGAATTGCAACCACTAAAGCAGCACGGTTTCAGATCTCATTTCAAAGACATTCAAATGAAGAACTGCCAGTTGTGACACATGCCCTTTTATTATCCTAAAAGTGATTGATATCTTGCTGGAGGCAGCAGTACCTGTGAAATGTTATACAACTTTTAAACATCTTCTGCAGTCTCTGCTTTAAATAGTATGGTACTAATAATTAAACAGAGCCAAAAAAAGACTTGTTTTTCCAATATGTCTTTCACCACTACATAGGTACTGTGGAGATTGTTTCAGCATATATGACATATACATATATATTTATATAAGGTGGTCTAAAGGCAGCTCTGTAAATAGGACATGCCTTAAAAATGCCCAGAAAGGAGTTAGACAAAATCATGGGCAAGACGTCCAAAGTTGTCGGTAAACAGATGTTCCCTCTAACATTCCTGATCATACTGCTGGAGAAGCATGAGGGGTTGTATCACAGACAGTGTCATACAGTACACATGTGCTCTTCCTATATAGCATCTTCTATCATCACCCCTAGAGAGACAACACTCGACTTAGACGAACGATTGATTTGGCACAACAAGCAATTCCTTATAATGGCAGTTAAACAAAGACACAGCTGGCCGTGGGGGACGGAAACTTGCAAATCAAGCTGAGTTGCAGTTCTTTAGGAGGAGAGATGTTGATTTAATGCCTCAGTTTCACTCTTTTAATAGGATTTTTTGAAAATGTTTATCATAAAATACTTCCTGAACTGAAAAAAAAATCCAAAAGGTTTTGAAATTTGGTCTTATAATTTAGTCTATATGAAATTCAGAGTGATAGGGGTCTTCTGGCAAGGTTGGCCATGTTGAGGCTGGGGCTTATTTACGGTATGTCCTTGTCCACACGAGAAACTAAGATTTCAGATAAAAGTTTTAAAATTATCACCCAAATACTACTTTGACTCTTTCATAAAAAAAATGGTTGTCCAACATATGGACATTTGTTTTATGTTTGTTTATGTGGCTTTGCCATCTGTTTTGCTTGTATCCATGCTTCTCTGCTATAGTGACCATCCTACTTTTTTTGAGTCCTTTTCACTATGATAACAATCTGTCAAGTATTCTGGAGATAACACTAATTCTGTAGTCAGAAAGCTACAAAAAATGTAAAACTGCAAAACAACACATCACCTTTAAACATTTATTAAGAAAAATACTTTTAGAGACACAGCTTCCAATAAGAAAGTGAAGGAAGTCAAGCTTTACTTAATTTTGTCCAGAAACGCTGACACTGCAATTCCTTACCCTGTTCTTTGCTCAATCTACAGATGTAAACCTATATCTCTGACCATCAAGGAGACTGGCTTGTGGGAAAAGGATAGGAAAATAAGGGGTAAAGTCTGTACTTCTTGTTGAAGCTGTTTCTTTTCTCTGGATGAAGAATCATTGTACTAATTTTTACACAAATGATCCAGTCAACAGGACTAAACTGCTATCCTCTCACTGGGTCAAAACTTTTGGAACTTTACACAGAGAAAAGACTCTGGCACAAAAACTACCCACAGAGGTACTTACTTCCCCTTTTCTTACCAGAGATCTTGTGGCTTTTCATTGAGAAACTCGGTTCTAGTTTCTGCCTAATCATTACTCTTTGTTGTTGTTGTTGTTGTTGTTGTTGTTGTTGTTGTTTATTCATCTCTTAACTCTGCTTTCCCACAAAAAAACATTCTGCAAATTTACAAACAGATGATTGAAATCACATTTTTCCAGATATGTTTTTCTTGTGTATTTTTTCATTTATCATGGATAATATATCCATAAATGCTTCTCTAAAATTTAGTTCTTCAGTGAAGTTTGACTATGAATATGTACTTGATTCTGAAACCAAGCTTAATTAGTAAACACAGGATTAGTTGAGTTCTGAGTCATACCATTGCTTTTTTGCCAGAGAATTAATACAAGAAAAATGTTTAATGGGCTGTACTGTTTAATGGTACTGGCCTTTAGCATCCCTGCCAAATTAAAGGCCATTTTATAGTCTGTGCTTCTAAACCAGACACACTTGGTGGCCTAAACTGTCTTGAGCCAAGAAAATGTCTTCAAGATGATTTGGTATGATTTTAAGAGCAAAAGTGGATGCTTAATGTTTACCACATGATAATTTCTTAAACAATTACGGGCAAAACTGATGGGAAGCTGGCTTGGGCTGTACTCCACTCTTTGTTGAAGCATGTTTCATTGAATGGGAAAGTGTTTGGACATCTTCCACTAGAAAATACAGGTCTCCTAATGTGGGGCTCTTGAAAGGAGAAAATTACTGTGCTAGAAAGTATCAGTGACTATCCATTTTTGCAGCAGTGAAAATATTTATTGCTTTCATTCTTTGACAGTGTTGAAAATGGAGGTATGGGAGAAAAGAAGGGATGTGTGAGGAAATCTTGGATGTGTGAAAGTTTTTTATATTAAAACAATCTCGGCTAATTGCAATGTATTGTATTTAGGAAGTTCTATGACAGATATTTGTCAATCAAGCAATCTCACTGTGAGAATATGGAGTTCAGTGCTGACTCATTTATAACCATGCCCTAGTGGAATCTGTTGCTGAAATTAAGTTGCTTTTGCTCTGATTTTTTGCTGGTTTGATGACAGCATGCTATGTTATTGTGAATAGTTAAAATGAACCCTATATTTCCAGATAGAGTGATAGTTAAAGGATTTAGCAGAAAGTGTGTAAGCTCTTATAAAATAAACTGCATTCTTCATTTTTTTAATGTCCTTGTAAAGTGTCACCTACCTGATCAAGATCTTGTAGATTAGGTCGAGTCACAAATGTAGATTCTTTGTTAGGAATTGCCTAAGAACCAGCACAACATAGTCCCCTAACGAGCTAGCATTGGAGAGGTAACTTGATTAACTTCTACTGGGTAAAGAAGAGAAAAAAAAACTCTGTATTTGAAGACTTAGATGTAGGATAATACAATCTATTTTGTTTTTTCAAACTGTCTTTGGTAACTATTTTTAGTTCTTTCTCATAGGCAAAATGGATAGAACCACACTTAGAATAGGAATAATTCCTGCAAGATATAAGGCAAGTACCAGTCCTGTGAAAACCTGTTCTGAATTGGCTGGTAAATTTATAACTACTATGCCTGTGCAATTATTTTTTTACTACATTTTGAGGGATTAGTTGAAAAATGAAACTTCAACAAAAACACATGTGGAATTTTCCATTTCTTTTTCTCTGGTTTTCTAGTCAGCTTTATTGCGAGGTGCTCTAAAAACTACTCATTTCACTACTCCGGAATAGCAGATGCATGAGTATGTAAGTGGGATCTTCTCTGCTGGAGACAGCACGTCTGATATGGGTCTCACTGACCACTACAGCATATGCACTGTAGAGTTGCTCTGTGTGTATGTGATGAGCATTTGATTTGATCAGTCAGATGTCTAGAAATCTGCTAGATCACAGTGCTATAGAGCTATAGCCAACACCCCAAACCAACTGGATGTGCAGGTCTGAATATATGGCCCTGTGTGGAGAAGGAAACAAGCTCCTCCATGAGACAAACTAGTGAAGGACAGACTGGTGAGAATGATGAAATTAGAGGGATGAGGAAACTACTGAACTGTGAGATTGATAATGGGAGAGACAAGGAGCCAGGTAAAATGCTGCTGTTAGGGTTGTGAAAAGTGGGTTACTGTGGGGATTCCTGACCTGTTTAAAAAGAGATTTCCCGGAGTATGGTTTATTGTTTTCTTTCTCTTTTTATAGAGATTTCTTGCTGTTCAATACAGCATAGTAGTAACAAAAGAACTATTTAGACCTATATTATGGGTTGCATATGAAAACGTAATTTTTAAAAACTCGTATTAAAATTGCTAGATCAAGCCAATCACTTCACAGTCGTGGTTTTCAAATAGTGGTCAGGTATTACTATCTCTTTCCAGTTTATAGAGAGAATAGACATAAAATCAAGACAAAAGTATACACTTGAGCACAACATCAACCAAAGTCCTAAAGAACTGTAATATTTTGAAGTATCAGTATGATATCAATAGAATTCAACTAAGAACATTGATGCCCAGCTGCAGAATCATGCTTCGTGTTGCATGGCACTTTTGGGAATATTTGCAAGATGCTCAGATTCTTCCAAAACTGCATAATATTCAGAATCAGGAAGATGGTTTTATGAAAATTGTATGAATGGGAATCTATCTGATTGCTTTGTGAATATTTCCTGCAAAATTGGTAACATGTTTTAGCATCGTAATCCGTTCAACTGCTTGTTCAATTGCCAGTAAAAAACAAACAAAAAAACCTTCTTCCCAACATATACCATAGTGTTGTGGCCAAGAAATTAAGCTGGTATTTAAGTTATATAGCAGCTTCCAACCCTCTCTACCTGCATCACTTAAAACTAAGATGCATATGCTAGTCGCTTGTATTAGATATTATGGTTGAAGATGAAATCTGCTTGCCAAAACAGTGGTAAAAATGATCCCTCCTATCTTGGTGACCAGATATATTTTTTTTTGTAGGAATAGAAGTCAGGTAGCATTTCTTTTTGTAGTAGTGAAAAAGCTTAAGAAAGGCATCAGTTTGCTTATGATACCCACCTATAACTATCTTGGAGCCACTGGGAGACCTGAAACGTGGCAGTGGCAACATAACAATCCTCTGTGTGTGATGCTCAGTCTTGAGTTGAAACTTCTTTTAGGGTAGCCAGATTGTGCTGTTTACATACAAAGGTCTTGATTAAGCATTTAAAAATGGAACCGTTAGCTAACTAGCTGATATCCTGACCAGCTGAATAAAAATAAAGGCTGCCTGCCTGATGTTAAAACTTTTTTTACCAGAGCTCTGGTTGGTGTCCAACTTTGGAAAGCATGGTATTAGTTTTAGAACTTTTTTCCAGATTCTTTAATGTTAAGATTATGGATTTCCTTTGCCTACGCATATGCTTTTAGCTCCATTATGCTTTTAGCTTCCAACCAATCCTAAGAAATTCTGACTTTCTCCCAGTTAATTTTCAAGACCTCACTTTTGGCACCACTTCAGGTCAAAGAAAGAAATGTGGGATATTTTGTGCATGGGCATATTCTGCCCACATATATGTACAAACATAAAAATATATGGGTATATAGTATCAAAAAGTCCTTCAGGAAGTCAGTACTTATTTCCAAATTTGGATTTAAAGTGTTCTATCAAAATCTTTGAAAGCCAGATAATCAATAATGAACAAATTAATAAATACATTTAAACTCCAGTCCATGCTCATAAATAATGTATATGGAATGCAGTCTGTTCTTCATTACAAGATGTCAGGGAAAGGCCATCATGAATAACGTTTATCATTCTCTCAAGGTCCATGTCATAGGTACACTTGGATGCCTCTGATACTCTGCAGTCTGGTTTTCAGATTGTGCCGTTTGTGTTCAGTTAGTCCCTTGTAGTGCTTTTCACTTAGAAAAGAAACATTTGAATCTCTACCAAGGAAATAGGAGTCTCCCTAACAGACAACCACATAGTCACTGTGAGGAGCTGTTTGCGGAATAGTGACTGAAATGATGCTCCCAGTCCTCAGATCCGCGCTCTCTATAAAGCAGATCCTGTGCTCTCTTGGTAGCCTCAGTGGGGAGAATGGGATGAAAAGGAGCTTTCTTAGGGATCTCTGGTTTAAAGTAAAGCATGATGTCTCTTCCTAGGAAACGGTAGAGCGGGAGAAGGGACCACTGCTTTTATTGTGCTTCCCAGACTGGTAAGAGTTGTTTTTGTACTAAAAAGGGCTTTTACTTTTTTTTTTTTTTTTTAAATGAGGATTTGATTGGCCTCAATGAGTTTAGTTTGTCCGCTTTCCAGGCAGTTAAACTTTCCCATGGCCCTGTTTTGCATTTACTGCTATTGAAGTTGTTGTTTTGTTTTTCTTGAAGAAGCCACTGCGCTGTGGGGCCACAGTAATAACGCAAACAAATATTCTTCTGCCGTAGTTTTTGAGAATTCACCCACTGACTGCTCAGATACAGAATGTTTTAGGTGGCTGTCCTACTGCAGACAGAGCCCATGTGTTTGGGGAGGTTTTGTTTTGTGTGTGATTTTTTTGGTTTTGGAGGGGTAGAGAAAATTAACAAATAGTAGGAGTCTTTTAGCAGTTTGTTCTCCAAGAGTTACTCTCTCTTTGACCTCCATGCTGCTTGGACAAATAAACTCTTTACTTTGGGATTTGGATAATTCTGGAACCAGATTAGTATGTTCATTAGGCTCAGGCCAAGTGGTTTATGCCTCGGTTTCGGTTTCAGAGAGGCTGCTGTTGCCATAACAAAGACTTGTGTGTAGGACAATGGGGTGGACTGCCATAACGTCGGGCAGTATACGTGATGAAAAGCATGCGTTCATATCTGCTGTATGTGTTGGAAAGGCTAACGGCTCCGCATGACTTTCCAAGCGCAGAAGAAGGAGAAACACAGGGGATTCAGTCCCTAGCACAGCATGCTGGAGCTAGAGTCATTGCAGGAGGGAGGTAGTTGATGGCAGATTCACCCTAAAGTGGTAAGAATGGCTGCACAGGGCAACATCTGTCATCATTTTTGGCTTGGTTTAATAGAATAATCCATAACAGTTCTGTGAGGAAATATCACAGTATTTAAAAGTAGAGCTGTGAGAACTTAGTGTCAAAAAATCCATCTGGAAAGAAAACAATATTTGTTTTGTTTTGTTTTTATTTAAGAAATTAAAAATCTCTAAGTCTGTCAACTCTTTGAGGCTGAGCATTAGCTCAATAAAGCCCACAGAGAATTCAAATGCCAAAGAAAAGTACCAGAACTAGTGGCCTCAGAACCATGCATCATGTATCAGTATATTTTGCTGCCATTGCAGAATGGATCATGTGCAATACAGGGAATGTAGTCATTGCAACTTATAACCTATGACCCTGCTTGCCAATTCACTATTTTTAATCACAAATTTGGAAACACCTCACTAAAGGTCACAGTTTCAATGTGATATGGGCCAAAGCTAAGTGAAGAGTGTGCAAAAGGGTTTTCTCATTGCTGACTGAGTTTTTCAAAACAATCAATCACTTCTGCCGAGTTGTTGCTCTGTGGAGCACTTTTCCATGACGAGTCTTAATTTAATTACATTTTTCAATCTATTCAAGTCTATTAAACATAGATGCTTTGCCAAGTAAGGATGTTGGTATTGCACATAATATAATTTGATTGTTTCAGTATCAGAACCTCAAGAATTTCTGAGTTTTCTCAGTAAGTCTATTTCTGAGTAAGTCTATTCACAGATTTTTCAACCACAGAAATCTAACTGCAGAAGCCAATATATTTTATAAGGGCAGGTGGCAAATAAAGCCTATCCCATGATTTCCTTTTTTTTTTTTTTTGGGGGGGGGGAGAAATGGAGAGAGGGGAAACAAAGGTTTTGTTCGGAGTTTCAAAACTAACCAAGAATGGGAAGAATCATTAAGAATATATGTGTCCTGAATCCCACTGTCTGAAAAGATTAAGGAGTGAAGAAAGAGTACTGGAATGGGTAAGATATTTCTCGGAAAGGACCAAGGGATTTTTGATGTGTATCCCTCCAGCAGTTCTAGGCACAAGCAGGACCAGCACGGGTATCCGTCTTGGCTGTATTTCACAGAAACCTATATGGATTTACCTACCTAGGTAATAGGAAAAGCTTTGAAAAATATGTTTCTTGGATAACTCCTCCCGTTGCTTAATGTTTCTCTATTCAAAATTAGGCATATTTTAGAAAAAATGTGGGATCCTACAAGATACCCAAAGAGTGAAATGAACAAAAAGGTTGTATTTACACAGCAGCCACTCATGGGGTGCATCCTGTTCTGGTAGGCAGAGCCCAGTTGGTGGTAACCTGTGGCAGTCGGACTGGCACGCTGCAACTCCTGGTGCCTGGAAGTCAAGGGAAACAGTTCACAACACAGCAAGGAGTCTCCTCAGTCAGACTTACAGTCAAGAATGTTTTCCCTTGCAGCTGTCCCTACTGGCTTGCGGTATTACAGGAATGCAGTCCTGAAATCCCTGTCCTCACATTCAGGTCTCTGCATTGACTCAAGCACATAGGAAACCATATTTTGCCTTCAAGACAATGATGTCCCAGAGTACAAAACGAAGCAAGGTCAAACTCTTATACAGGTAGACAGAATATAATCTTGGACAGTATTTGTAATTATCTCCAAACCAGGCATAGCTAGGAAAATATTCTTAAAGCTCTTATTCCTATACAAAATTACAAACTAAAGCAGGCTGAGCACTGTGCTAAAACTTAGTCCAGTTTTATAGAGAGATATCATAAAAACTTATTCAAAATAAGTATTTTTGAAGTCTTCAGATGCATTTAGATGAATCAGAGTTCATATTTTTATGACTTTGGAAAACAAAAAGTATGAAACAGAACCTAAAAAAAAAAAGACTTTTAGAAAACATATCCACAACAATAATCTCACACACTCAGAGAATTGATAGGTCTTCTTATCACTTAAAAATATTAAAGTCCAGAATAAGGTGGGTCACCATAAGTGAACTGGGTGCAGAATTCTTGTACTTCCTTCACAACACTAGGACAAGGCAACTTCCTCATTGCATACTGCTCTTTCCCCACTACTGGTTGTTGGTAAGTGGCTCAGACCTCGGTGTCCTCTGAGATCCATCATTTATGACAGGTAGGCACTGTAGGGAAAAAAAAAGAATATAAGCAGTGGAATTTTAGACACATTTATTATATCCATTTGTGATGATATATTCTAACATGCTGTAAACCAGCTTGGAATCACTTCTGGCAAATTGGCTGTTGCTCACTAGTTCAATAGTTTTCCTTTTATCTCTCACAATGAAGTAGCGTATTATGACATTCTCAGGAAGCAGGATAAGTTTGCCAAAGAGCAATCAAACACTAAATTGCAACCTTCCTTGGGCCATGTTTTGGAAGGGCGTTTCTGATGGAGGAGTAGATTTGGTGCTGTTTTGACAGTTCCACGGTAACGTAAAAAATCTGGATCATGGAATCATGGTGTTTGCTTGCTTAATGCCTAGGATGACTTCCTAGCAGTAGATTAAAAATAGCAGGACTTGGCTTTACATATGGAAATACAAATTGCCATGATGGAGGGAAATCTTTCTGCGTTGGCGGGGTTATTGAAATAGATTCTTTTATTAGTCTTTTTTATCACAGCTTGAACCTCAAAAAGGCGTTGGCTTTTTATTTTAAGGAGAGGAACTGAAATGTAAATGGTGATACCATCTAAAACTGCTGCAAGCTTTCTGCTAAACTGAGGCCAAAATTGCATATGCAAGGTTCTAAAGTTAGATACATACATTCTCTTCTCTCTTTTGGCACTTTAGTAAGTGTACTGAAAATGCAGAGTGCTGAGAGCTTTCAGATTGCACAAAGATAATGGAAGTTGCATTTCTGAATATCAACACTTGCATGCCAAAATGTGGCTGTCCTGTTCTGGCTGTCTGTAGACAGACAGCTAAGGTAAATGATCTCTTGGCAGTACTTGAAAATAAACTTACTTTGCTGACAGAAGCATCCAGATAATCAGTTGCCTGTATCACAGATGTCTGACTCCATTAGGCATGGTTTGAAATTCAGAAATTCAGGTTTTCTCACAGTGTTAGAGCCTGGAAAGTAAAAGGAACTTAAATTATGTTGTTGGAGAGTATATTTTATTGCCTTTTAATCTCAGAAAATTTCTAATGGAAATCTATAATCTCTAAATCTCTGATATAAATTTTTTAACCTTTAAAAATAATTGACTGCAACTTACCATAAAAAACATGAAATGATATATTACAGATCTAGCACCCTAACACTATATTGAACTAATTAAAAAGCATCAGCATCCTCTAAAACAAAAGAGGCATGATCTGGCTATATTTATCATTGAGTAGTTCAAATGTATTTCTATCAGATAAGAATATCAAAGAACTGAAGCACTTCCTCAGGATTTTATGTTTGCTCCTAAGCTCTTCAAAGTAAACATTCAGGTAGTGAGAAATCAAAACTGTTTACCATAGAATGTCCTACCTTTTAAACAAAAAGACATTTAACTAATTTAGCGAGCTATCAGTTTTGTTTCCGTGCTTTGGAAAGCTCTGGGAAGAAATACACGAATCTCCTGATTGCATATTTTAAAAAACTTCCAGACATGGAAAGTGACCCTTTGGCCATCAGTTTCCTGTTTTGTGGTCTACCACCAGCTAAGTCACAGGTATGTTTTACCTCAATCTTTTGAATAAACGTTCCCTGAACACTTAGAGAGAACACACATCACAGAGTAGAGCATGAGCAGAGTATGTGGGAGTAGTGGAGAGATGTATAGAAGCCAGTAAAGGGTTTGTAAGGTGTCTAATTTAGAGGACCAGGTAAAAAGAGGATCTCTTTGTTTCCTGCATATAGGTAATACAGATTTAAATGGTCTTTATTACGTGATTCAAGTAGATCTGAGTACATACTGTCTCAAACTGCTTCCTAGACAATTTGGTGACTTCCCATTGACCCTACATGGAAAAACTGATAGCCACATCACTTCTCTGCTCCATTCAAAGTATTTGGCAGGACTGCCGAATATACCCAGTTTTAAATGTCTTCCAGAGGTGTTGTATACATCCCTTTAGAGCATTTTGATAAATATGCAACATACTTTGGGGTGGGAATGGAGACTCATTCATTTAAAACTAAAACCTCCAGGAAAATATGAAAAGACCAGTTTGGTATGTGTATCTTAGGCGATATTTTTCATGGCTATGTCTGTACAGTGCTGCAGGCTTTACACAGTTGCAGTTATGTCCACAAAAAAGACAGGATAAAACAACTGATATTTTGATTGGTACTTCTTTTTACAAAGTTTTTCATCATCATCTCACCACTACCAAGTTTCATACAAATATTATTTAAAAAGAAAGTTATAGTGTAAGACTTCATATGCGCGATGTATATGCTGAGAAAATAGGCATTAAAAGTAACCTTTGACTTTTTCAAAACGGTTCTTTCATTAGATCTTAACAACACAATAAATTACTCTCTATCAGGGAAATGCATTTTGGCTCACAGACAACGACCTTACACACCATTCTACATAAATTAAGACTGAGATTAGTTTTCAAATCTAGTCTTCTGCTGTGCCCAATTTATACCTCTGATCAGGAGATAAAAATGAAGTCATTTCAGGCAAGCACGAGAGAAAATAGTGGAAAATCTCTTCTTGATTCAAGACAATAGAAACAAATTGTACTACTAAGTAAAGCAAGACATTTGGGGATTGAATGTGTAATGTTGCTCCTGAGGCATATATAAGTCAGGATAGATTCTCAGAGAATTGGAAGTAGAAGGACATAAGAAAAATATAAAAGCTATGGAAAAAAGAAATTTCTCTGATATATATGATAGATGATAGCAGTATTATGCATATCATATGGTATGTTCTGCTTTAAGAGAGTGGCTGGATAGAAGACTGTAAAGGCCCTGAGTTGTGTGAGCTCCTTTCCCAGCTGCTGCAGAACATGCTTCTGTTGTGTGGGTGGGGAGAACCTACTAGAGTCCAGAGCCTAAAAGCTATTTGTCGCAGGGATGCTATTTTTATAGACTTCATTCTACCAAAACATAGGATAAGAGCAAAGTACACGAGAAGATCATCTTCTGCCATCTCCCCAGAGCAGGTTCTGGCACCTTTGTTTTATGGAATTCCCATTCATTTTCATAGCATGATGTACCCGTTCCCTTACAACTCACTGTAAATGATCCAACCATGCAATTTGTTTTCATGGAATGGTAAAGATCTTGTTCCCATAGCAGTGTCTCCGCAAAACTGGTCTCCATGCAGTAGAAATGTTAATGTATTGTGTGTGCTGTAGTACCCTGAAAGATTTCTTTCAGATTAAGCTGTAAAATAAAACTGATAGCAGTAAAACCGATAGGAAATGTTACTATATACCACAGAAGGTGAAAAAGGCATTCTGAAGATATCTCCGTATTGTTCCGAGGACAGGACCCCACGTGGTAGAAGATGAACACTATATATACATCATCTTCATATCACTTGTGGGCATCTCAATAATTATGATCAGAAAATATACATAATATTCTGAAACAATCTGATTTGTTGTAGGTTTCTGCTGCTTTGTCTTAGCATCTAATTAATTTATAAAAAGTAGTTTTTGGGGTTTGATGCTTGACAATAGGAGGGCAGACATGGAAACCAGTATCTAGTGGCATTAGAGGATGTGCAGCAGTGTAGTTCCCTATTTCCTATTGCCAACCTACACCACTGCCCAGGAAAAGCAAAGCTAACATGCAAAGGTGATGTCAGGAGTTGATGTTTCACACACTGTAGAGAGATTCCACGGGACAAAGCTGGACTATGTTTCCTTTGCCCTTAGAAAAGAGTAATAAGAACAGCTTTTGTATGTCCACAAGTACAGTTGGATCAAGACCTTAAAAGCTGAAAGCTGGGACTGCTTCTGTTAAATCCTCCAAGTTCAAGCTCATCAAAGGGAAGTTACAGTTGTGTGTAGGGTCTTTCTTTGGCATCTAGCATTGGATGGATTTAGGACTGCCTTTTTTAATCTGCCACTTCTGCAGTGTCTTTGGAGCATATAGTTAGCTTAGTTCTGTACCAAAGGGAACAAGAAATACATAATTCTTGGATACAGTAGTTTATATATAGCCTACTTAGTATATAAATTCCTTTGTACATTATGTGTTCCAACTTGCAGACTAGGATGTTGTTGTATGCCATCTATCAAGACAGCACTAAAATTTTGCCTCATAGCTTAGAATAATTTCAGGGTTTGGAATGTTATTATACATAGATAAACTGCTGAATGTCAGATGTCTTTTTTTAGTAACAGTTGTCCCCTAAGGGACAATTTAAAGAAGCAGTCTGGAAGAAAACATGAGCGCATTGCCATGTTCATCTAAAGACATTCTGAGCTTTCTATTTGGCAGGGATTATGATCAAAGAAAAACAGGAGTACAAGTTATTAGTTGCCAGGTCTTGTATAAAGCTGTATTTTGTAGGTACTTTCTTGTCTTTGAAATTATTCTTCAGAAAATGAATCCTAAAGCTCATTTTTCACAACAAACTTAAGGACAGACCTAACTGGAAGCAGGAGTCCAATACTGTTGTCATTAAGGAAAAAAAATAATCATTGAAACATGCAAATGTGCTAACCAATTGGTAATAAATCAGTGGCAGTTTTGCTCTGTTAAGGACCGAATTGTTTATTATAATCCATCAGTTAGCTACCATTAAGGATCAAGTTGTTTATTATAATCCATTAAGTAACCACCGTAATCACTAAATACCTCCTTCTATAACATTGCTGTCTTTACTGCTTTGATAAAATCAGTTCAAAAACGGAAAGAAGCTGGGTGACCTGAATCTGAGCAAATTAAATAATGTTGGTGGGCAGTGAAATTATTAATAAAAAATTGCAGCTGCATGGTGTATTCTTTCATGAAAATACTTTCCCCTATTCGGTCTGTTCTGCCTAGAGTTTAAGACTACTATGCAAGGATTATTGCAAGGACACTAAGACCTTGTGTAGTTATGTTAAAGAGTAAAGCAATCTGGCATCTTTCTCTGTTCAGATGACGACCCTTCGTGGCTCTTAGTGACCCTTCCACCTTTATTCAAGTTTGCATTACATCCTTACTACGTTATGACAGTTGTGATATATTTCAGTAGGAGCTTACTGCTTCCAGTAGGAAGCTCTATCTATTCCAGGAAAGTTGTAGTCTGTCTCCTCAAAAGTGGAGTTATAAATTGTACGTTCTCTGTTTATAGTTGTGTTACTAGAAAAGTAGACTTACCTGGTCCTTCCTCAAGGAAAGGCATGTTTAGTAAAATCTGTAAGCATCTGCTATCCTAACAAAATGGATTTGCTTATGATCAACATAGAACAAATTATTGTTGGAAAATTTTGTTAAAATTTTGTTACTGACTAAATGCTTGTTGGAATTATGTGTTGAATGAGTCCAAAGGTAGAGATTCCACAGTCTGTTTTAAAGAAACACTTCCCACCACCCTGCCCTTCTTCTTCCACCAAACTCAAACAAGTTCTTTACATTTGAGCTATATATTGTGTCAGGCTCTGGTCCAATGTAAACACAGTCAGAATAGAAGTCCTCAGTAAGGGGATTAATTACTGAAGCCCCTTAAGTCAGGTATCTGACTGACAGAGCTAGCATCATAATTAAGTCTCAGGCATAATATAACATCAAAAGAAATATCTGGATTCTTCAAGAGAGGCTTTGTTTAAAATATGTATTATAAATATATATAGTACCATCTGTTATCACTCTTCACAAGCAGTACTTTGGCTTTGGAGAATTATTTGGCATGAGGTTTTTATTGATTTAAATGTGCACACAACTGATATAAATTGCTGTAAGAAATGTTCCATCATTTCATGTATGGGGGGAAGAAGCAGTTCATGTATGGGGAAAGTCATACCTTCATGTCTGGGGGAAAGCGGCAGTTTTTCTGTTGTGTTATATAAAAAAAATGTTGGATAATCACAAGTGGCTGATGGAATATTTTGAAATGTTGGTACGGTGGCTTTTGGTATTGTGCCACCTTGTCTGATTAGGCTCCCTGCAATGGCTTTAATGTGAAGTTTGGTACTTAAGGACCACAAGGAAGAACTCCTTCATTTTGTTCCTTCTCTGTCTCCTATCATGCAACAGGCATATCTGATATTAAGGCAAGTGTTGAAGGTGCTGCCCTGAGAACTGCTGAGCTCTCTGGACTTGTTTCAGCCACGTGTTTATAGATAAACACAGTGAGAAAACTCACTGACTTCAGCTTAACTGTCCTGAGGAGTTAAGTCCCCAGAGGTCAGACAAATTGGACCAATAAAGTTTTGAATAAAATAATTATGCAGATGGACAGGAATGATCAGGAAAAAAAAATCAAGCAGGGGACAGGAAATAAACTGAGGCTGCTTGGCTGTTATAGAGTAGGACTGAATGTAGCTCTGATGTGGTAAGGGATGAATGTTCTGGAGGGACCAAGACATGTATCAGTGCATCCGTGTGATGCAAAGTGCCAATTGTCAATGCGGAAATGCTGAGAGATGAATATATGAAACCTATGTATGTAACCTATGTATGGGAATAAGGAAAGTGTTAATGCTAGAGGAGAGGCTAATGCTAGAGTATCAAAACAGATTAAATTAGGTCTCAGTTGGTTTTACTGCAGCATGCTTGTGGCAAAACTATGTTATGCTCCTCTTTAGTAGACAACTTACCTTTTATTTGTATTTTGTTTAGAAAGTCTGTACCGAAAAGTAAAGCATATTTATAATTGTACGTCCATACAATAATAAAATTTTCTGCAGATTTTAGTAAGAATAAAACTTGACTTAGCTACCCTGGTATTTAGGACACGGTTGATATCTGGGGCGTTGGCTCAATTGTTCCACTGAGGTTATATGCAAGACTGAATGTGTATGTTAGGAATGGCAAATAGTCACATAAGTATTAGTACCAGTTATATTCTCATTCAACTGCACAGTGAGCTTGTTCAGGTAGTTCAAGTGGCTGAAAAGTAGCCTAGCAACTATAAAGAAGGAGTCAAATCAACACCTTAGCTTGGCTTGCAACTGCCTGAATGCTCTTCCTGGTGCATGGGGAGGGTGTGACCATGTGGTAGCCCAGGCTGAGCTTGGCTTTAACTGATCTGTAGTAGCAACAGCTTCGGTGACAAAACGTGTGGTCTTACAGATACTCATAGCACCGCAATCATCTGCAGGGATAAAAGGTTGGATTTCATTAAGTAGAAATTTATTTAGATTTGCATCGAATTAATAGTTCTACAGAGAAGTTGTAGAGGAATGTATAGCATGCCCTGTATTTGACACGAGACATTCAAGATGCAATGTAGAGAATCTCTAATGAGATGCTTTCTCATGAAAGCTTAGAATTAAAGGTGACTAGAAACTAGAATTTCCATTTTGTGGAATTTTCCATTTTGTGGATAATTCAGACACTACGTGTTTGTTCCAATATCAATTGCAGTGAAGCAAAGCTTTCAACATTAAAATTTATGACTCATGGAATATTTGATTTGGGGAGTATCAAATTTCTAAACTGCTGATGGCAGTGCTGAACCACGAAGATTCATCAAGATAAAATCAGTTCGTATTCATTATTCACATGAGTTGATTTATATGCCATTATTTTTTAACAATAATAAGGCAATATAAATAGTAATCAATAGTCAACTTGAAATACTTATGTTGTCAGACTACTATATTTTCCTATAATATATTTTCCTATATGGAAACAACAATATTATTGTGGTATGGTTTCATCAAAAGCATCAATCAGTTTGGTCCAGAGAAATGTTTCATTTTTTAGTAAAACTGGGCTTTCCTACAGGAAAAAAAAAATGTTTCACTGAATCTTTGACCATCTGTACATAGTAAAAAGCAGTTAGAGCATTCACTAGCACCCAGACACCAAATGCTGCCAGAAGGTGTGACACTCCAAAGCAGGTTATTGAACTCTCTTTTAGCAGATTTTTAACAACTCTTCCAATTATATTGTATAGTGAGGTTGTGGATCTCTGTATAAGAGTTACTTATTTCAAAATGGAAATAAATACATGGCCATCAGATCATGAGCCAGAATATCGCTTGAATCAAGTGACTGTGTTAGCAAAGCCAATCACATGAAGGCACAGACATGTGTCATCTAGTCCTTCAAAAACACTTTAGCCTTTACCATAAAGCTGGTGAGAGTGTGGAGCTGTTTCAGAATCTCAGCCAGAGAGCTGTGTTCCCACTTGGGCTTTGTTCATCAGAAAAATATGTGAACAACCTGGAGACCCTCAAGAGAATGAGAACCTGAGAATGGGAGCCTGAAATACGTGGAAAAATAGAAATAATCAAACAATAATATTGTTTAGTCTAGGGAAGCGAAGACTGACAGAAGGTTTAAGTGGTATGGAATATGTAAAAGATAACTGGGGGGAATAGACATATGTTCACCTAACACAACTAGCCCAGCCGTTTTGTACCTTTCTTTTTTGTGGTCACCAAAACTGCCTGATACATGTGGACTTGTGAGTGTCTTGTGCAAAGCCATGAGCATCTCGCTGTCTTACCAGACCCTCCTCTGAGGCAGCCCAATCACATTTGTACTTTGCTTCTCATAATTTTGGGAATGATAATGCACCAAGCCTCCTTCTTTCTCCAACTCTGCTCTGAATCTAGAATTTCAGTCTCCCAGGAAAACAAGATAAGTGTCAGTCAAAGACAGATATTTTGATGCAGAGATTGGTTTTAAGGGTACATTAAGGAAGTGGTATCTGGGCATGAGAAGACTGATGGCATGTGAAAGGATAGTAAATCACAGTGCAAGGTTGCTAGATGAGAGAATGAGCAAAGCTAACATCACCTTGAACATCTCAGCAGCAGTAGCTAAAGCAGAAGCATCAGGAATGGGAAGTTTTGAGTGAGGTGTTAGCTGGACACCTGCCAAGTCCACGTGTTATTAACCCCGCTGATTCTTTGCCTCTGTTTCTGAACAGCTGAGGGACAGATGGCCACTCCTGACAGCCATCCCTCCCACTCAGGCTTAACCCCTGTGTTTTGGCAGCTTGTATCTGAATAACTTGTAGTCAGACAAAACAGATGTGGTTCTGTCCTTACCCAGTGGCTTTGATGTGTCCTACATAATCCTTTTACAAACAGATGCCAGAGCCTGAATTTTCATTAATTTTAATATACTTTTCCTGAGCGGAGCAATATATCTATTTAGGAGATTTATCATCTATTAAATTCCTAGCATGAAATAATCTGTATTATGTTGCTACTGCTGTCCTGGACACTTCCCTGTGAGCTGGGTTGTGTCTTTGGCTCCAGGAGACTGGGATTTTAGGCAAGCCAGATCACTATTTCAGTTTCCATTTTTTCTCTCCTATGTCCAGGCCCTATAAAATAGAGTAAAAGAATCTTTTTAAAGATTCACATATATATTTTTTAAGTTGTGTGAAAAAGTAAAATGCAAGTTTTTTTTTTGTTTTTTTTTTTTTTTCATTATTCCACACATAGCTCCTTAGCAAGAATGTGTGATTTTGTGGAGAGGTGTAGAAGCATTAAATAAGAAATGCTTTTATTTCACTTCATGATGATCGTCCAAGACTGTAATTTTTTCTTACTTATGTTAAATTAGGTAGAGGCTTCTTAAAGAATATTAGAACCAATTTGAAAATAAAAAGATGCTTAGATGGTGAAAAACAATCTCTCTCTTGAAATTTAGGAAGTCACATGTTAGGTTAAGTTATTGTGTTATAAATCCACAGTCTAATAAAAGGAGCTGAATATCTCCTGGAGAAAATTACTGGAGTCAGTTATTTGTATTCCAGGAAGGTTGGTTATTGATGCAGAAATCACAGTGAAATTGAGTGTTTCTGTCATGATTGAGAGCCAAAAAGGCACGTGTTTATTGCTTTAAAGCACCTTATCTTTATTCCAATCTTTCAGAAATTACAAAAAGAACTAATTTTGCAGGAAACAGCGCCAAAAGTAATGATCTGATGGTATATAGAGGCAAATGTCTTAGTAAAATTTGTAAAGATTGCAGAAAATTTTGTAAAGTTGTTTGTTCCTGACATATTTGCTAGGCTGCTGAACAACTCTGTGGCCCTCTCAGGATAACTCGATAACTTCTAATCAACATTTATATACTGTAATAGAAAGTTGACTACAGGCTGAACTCTACCTTCTCGGAGAGGGAGGGCTGTTCGCAGTATTTATGCAGCCATGCAGTTACCCCTGCAATCAAGTACTTCACAGGCTGCTACAGCAAAGCACAGCTATATGAAAATCTGTTGTGCTTCAGGCAGAGGGGGTCGGTGTGAACAATCTTCCATCCGTTTCACCGCTTGGTGCAGTGGAGCTGAGCCAGTTTCTCTGCATTCCAGGCTTTTCACTGTTTTGAAACCCAAGGAACAACTGCATGTATTATTCCTGCCCATAAGTGAGCTTTTTTTTCATGCAGAGTGGTGAACAGAACCTTATTAAACTATTTGAAGAACATTTAGAAGCTCGGCCACAATTTGGTCTCATTATAGTGGTTTAAATAAACATTACTTTCCTGTTTCTCATACTGCGAAAGTCAGGAGCAGGTGTTGATTCTCTGTAGGGACTCATAACCTCATTCCTTCTTGTTTGCCTTATTTCTATTAGAACAAGCTTTAATCCTGAAATAATTTGTGCAAAGCTGGAGGCTGTTCTTTGAATGTTCAGGGTCTGAAGATTGTCTGAGTTTTTCCTGTTGCTAATTATTTTCTCAGTTTGTCTTGGCACTTTGCTCTGGATAATGAGTGTTTACCCTGAATTCCCTGCTGGCTATGCTGTGGAAGAAATAAGCACACAGACAAGATATCAGTAGCAGAGGAAATATATCCAATTAACTGCATTCCGTCAGTGAATTAATTTCATTTGCATCTTAAAATTACTGTGACTCAAATAGAAATTGGCCTGAAGATTTTGGATCTGGTTTTTGAAAACCCAACCTTTATGGTTTGACAGGGTGATGTTTTGGTTCATGTCCTGTGTTGAACAGTAGAAGCTGGATCACATTTTGGCACCAGATGCCGATAGACATCCAAAATTTTGCCAGTGCGTAGATCTCTCGTTCTGATCTTTCCACTCACCTTTTTAACTCTCTTTATGTGAAAACAGGATACACAAATTACTCACTCATGATAGTCTTCTGTGTCTCAGTCCATTAGCTTGATGGAATAAGCCTAAGTTGGAAGTAGGACATGCATTAATATTCTTGAGAATTCATCATTTTCTTTAGTAAAAACATTATTGCTTCAATCAGGACTTACAATAGCTATTAATGCTGTTGCATAATTATTGATCCATGTTTTTATTATGACTCAGCATTAAAAAAAAATTAGGTAATAAAAAAAAATTACTAATAAATAGGCAGCAGAAAGAATGCATTAGAAGCACTACTTGTGTTTTCAGATTAGAAAATGAATCAGATGGAAAAATATCTCCTACAAAGACGAGTGCTTTATGAGTTAACTGCCAAATAATGCCTAGGAAAACAATGTTAAAGTGGTTTAAACCAACACCTTGGCGAAGGCCTGTGAATTACCTTAGGGCTGGGGAACAACAGTGGTGTGATTTTGCCTCCCTCCACCTAAAGCCTGTGATTTTTCAGCTGAACTTTTAAATACGCTCACTGAGCAGGCATAGCCATTCACTGCAGGCCAGTTTATGAGCAGAATGATGCCACCTAACCATAACGAAAGATTTTCTGATTTTCAAGTAAGAACAGACAAGAGCCATGTTTTTAAAATTGTGTGTTCCAATATGTGATATTGAATACCCTCTCTGTGGTGTCCTGGACTGCATGTTTCCTGTTTTTGTGTTTCTCTGTTGACTAAAATGTTCCATCACAGTGCTCCATTTAATCTGTGCAGACATTTCCAGAACTAGTTTTCTGGTGTTGAACTAGGTTTTCCTGGGCTGTATTTTACTGCTGTGCATGTCTAAAAATTAGCAAGAATCTATTGGGAAAAACAAACCAAACAACCTATTTTCAGAAACTGTTTCTATTATTATTCTTGTGGGATTAGAGCAGTCAACATTTGCATGTTAACACTACTTGTGTAGCAGATAGTCAGATTAAAATGAGAGAGAGCTCAAAGTCACTGCGCCTGACCTTCAGGAATTACAGTGTCTAAAGTCGAAGAAACAAATTAGGAAATGAGAATTTGTCCTAAGTTTTCACTTACTTACATAGAAATATCCACTCTGTTGGGTACAATGGAAACACAGGAAAATTCCTTCTTAACCTAGATGTCACTATTTACAGACATGCATTGGAATTATTATAAATATATTAAAAAGAAAAAAAAAGTAATCTACAGGATTTAAAATTATAAAACCGTGACTGGCTATATCTGGTTTGAAATGTACTGTATAATTAATGCCTGATGTTATGTCTGATACAAGAAATACCTGATTAGCATTCTTTACTTGCTGAGATATGTATCTGAGCTTAGGCAGAGCTGTGACTGGTGAAATAGCATGGCAAAATACCAATAATGACTGATAGACTGATGTGAAGAAGGGGACACCCTTTTCAGAAGATATGGAAGTGATGATCACAGTGGTGGCATAGTATTGATAGCGAGTGTTATGAAGAAATAAATCAGATAAAAACGAATATGTCAAAATTGCTTTGTCAGGGATGTAAAAGATTTCCTACAATTAGGTATAGAGATGGCTCAAAGTTCTCTCCAGATTCATGGAGGCAAGATAATAATATGAAATGTCAGTGCAGGAGGTCAAAACTGTTAAATAAGGACTGGAGATCTACTGCGGAGAGCTCATATGCTTAGAATTCATAGAGATATCTTTCGTAGATAGAACACCCATTAGAACAACCAGAGACTTTTAGCTTCAGATAAGTAAAGAAAATACCATGAAATAATTTGTCCTAGGAAATAAGCTCAGATTGTATAAACATGAACTAATTTAATTTAAACTAAATGGAGGATAAAATTAGGATGTTAACTATGGGTATGTCACACCTTCAGAGAGACAGAAATTTTAGCTGCTCACCCAGTGATGCAATTGCAAATGAGCCAGTTTCCATCTACAATCAAGATCGGAAGGTTAGTGGCCCAAAACTCAAGCCATTAGGCTGAACTGAGAACCTGGATAGTGATGAGCACATGGGAAAGTTAAATACTCTGAACCTCATCTGTGCAAATGGTAATGTCATTCTTCATGAGGGACTCTGCTAGTTGCAATGAATATGGGCTATTGGTTGGATAGGCTGGCGCTCTGGTCTCTACTTTCTCTCTTTCCTTTGTATTTCTTACTTTTGCTTTGCCAGTCTCCTCCCCTACACCATATCTTTTTCCTTCCCCTCCTCTGTTCCTTTTTCCCTGCCAGACTCCCCTTGCAGAACGTTAACTCAATATTTTTTGAATTTGCATTTTGTTTATATCTAAAATTTTCTAAATAGAGTCACAAGTAAGCCCAACCTGTGTACTAATTCAAAATAATGAGAGAGAGGACTCTGAGGTATGCCAATCCACTTCTGAAAGCCCTGCACTGACCAGAATCTGCACTGGCCATGTCTTTAGGGATAAGTATCTTCAGCATGTCTGTCCTTTCTATGAATTCAATAATGCATTGCTCCTTGTGTCTGATTCAGAAGGAGGAATACTCAAACCAGTTTGCATATGGTATATAACTTGCATTTTCTTTTTCATAAATTACCTTATTTACATAACACATGAACACTAGTTGTAATCTCGCCTGTTAAGAGACTGATTCCTCTTCCCGTTATTGCTGTATATTGAAATAAAATGTTCAAAAATGTTTTCTCCCTAGTTTTTTCAGCCTTGGAAATGGAATGACACAGGATTTATGAGACAGCAGCTTGATTGCAGACCTAAGTTACATGCAAGATACGCAGACTACACCAATAACTATGATAGAGTAAGACTAGAGGCAGACCGCCAGCTCTGTATATCATGCTAGGACACCTTCAGCAGATTCCCCATATCTCCATAGCAGATAAGACCAAAAAAAAAAAGATGGGGGGGGAGGAAGATATTTCATTCAGGGAGAGAGCAGTGGCCACAAAACAGGGTTTTGCTTTCTGTTTTCCTGATTTTATTGATCCAAAGTCAAGAGGAGCTTTACATGTGAGGGAAGCATGTTATTTCTTGAGGAAAGATGTTATTTCAGAGCAGGAGGTGACTGCAGAATGAAATAATTCATTTCCTCTTCAGCTCTAGAGGTGATAAGCCAGTCCTGTAATCCAAGATTTGTTACAACTCTTTTCTGCTTTTCATCTTTCTTTTGTGGGGTGGGGATCAATAGAATGTCTCTTTGTTGCTGTTGTTGTTTAGTATTGCTCAGGGTGACAAATGATTAGCCTGGTTCAACACTAGCTGGTTAATGGTCCACTGGTAGGCACTGTCTTCCACAAGTGCTACTGCTTACCTCTAGAAAGCCATAGGAGAAACATGCCCTTGTGGCACTGTGGGGCGTTATTCCCTGTGGCATTCATGCAAGCAGGCACAGGCTAGCTGGAGCTTTCCCCACCCTGGGAGAAAGCCAAGTGGATGAAGCTGCTCTTTCACCTCCCCCACAAATGCTCTCTGAATGAGTCATCTGGCCCCAGAGCTGCATCTGCAGTCTTCTGCATCTATGTATATTAGATGTCCATCATAAACAACGGACATACCAAAATAAACTTTTTTTTCCTAAAAAAATATAGGTAGATATCATTTAATTCAGGATTGGTAAAGGAGCTGCTACATAGCCAATTTATAACTTTGGAATTTGTGTAGACTAGAAGACGGTATCCTTTTATGCAAAACATGAAGATTAGTTGATGATAGTGCATTCTTCTCAATATACATATCTTACTAAATATTCTTCAGTGTCTTAATTTATTTCATTGGAGCTCTGTTATCTGTTGGCTGTTATTTCATGAAGCAGAAAACAGTGTCTGGAACACATTGTCTTTACTACAAAAGTACTGAAGAAACATTTCCTAATGGGAACAGAATAGTTCAGCAGCAGCACAGCTATAAATACTTTTAACAATTTCTTTAAAAATGACTTATTTTCTTTTTAATAATAGTCAAAGCTCAGAAAAGATGATAGGAAAATAGTAACTCATTTTTCATGAGTGATGAAACAAGTGACGAGATGTGACATTGTTGAGAAGGATAGTATTTTAAAAAGTAGTGATTTTATTAACTCTTTGTACCTGAATGAGACCTAATTCAATTAGTGAAAGGCAAGTAACCTATAGTTTTGGAGGATGTGTTCAAAGTCACAAAAAGTGATGTATGTGTCAATTTTTTATTTATTTTGAGCAGTATTACATATGGTTTCCTCTACTTATGGTCACCCATCATTTATGATTGTAATACTTTCTTCTCAATGGCTTGGAGTGCATCCACTCTAAATGCTTATGGAGGGTTTTGCACCCCAGCCTCTTGCAGATGTGCGCCCTCCATAGCATCAGTCGCAGATGGGCTGCATAGCTTTGCCTCTCTTCCAGGATATAGGCTTAACTCAAAAAAAAAAAAAAAAAAAAAAGGATATAAGTCTCTGCAAAACAGAGAAGAAAGATGTGAAACAGTGCAGCCCCCATTCTAGGGATGGGAGTCCAATATCCACTGAATAGAAAAGTGGAAGAGTGATAGCTTCTCTTTACATTGTTGCCATAACCACCTGTGACCTGAAAATTGCACATTGCAATGTTAATACTATGGTAAAAATACTTTAAAAGACCGCAGAAAGACTAATAGGAAGGAAGTCGTAAAAGGAGGAGTAGCAAGGTAAATAAGTGCAGACTCATACATGGAAGTATGAAAATATGAATAATTACTAAATTGTTCCTCAGCGAAATAGGAAATACCCTAAACACAGGGAGGAATACTATTTTCTAGAACTCACTCAATGGTGATTATTTAGAAAATAGGGCTTCCATAAAATGTAAAGAATGTGTGGTTTTCTTACCCAGTTGTGTAACTGATGATTCTGTCATCACAGACAGAGAATGGTTTCAAGTTTCTGAGTGAGCAAGGCAGCAGCTTGCCATGCTCCCCAAATAATCCCTTCAGCCAAATGCCATCCCTTCTATCTGCAGCATTGAACAAGGTGCTGTAGCATAAGATTGCGAGCAATTGTTTTATTTCTGTAGTTTACATGTGTGAATTTCAAGAAATAGGTCTCTGATCAAAAAGTGGAGAGGAATACGTGCATAAAGAGAGGGAGACATGCTTTTTACTGGCCTACATGCTGTATAAAAAAGTAAAGGGCACACACAGTCTTTCCTCTCTAAATCAGGAATGGCTGGGTATTCACTTGTGTATTCACCTCACATGGTTGAAATTTGCATTCCACAAACAGCTCCAAAAAAGTGTTTGATCTTGAACCAGAACCTTTTTGCTTAGGTTATCACCAGGTAAATCGTTCAATTAATATGGCTGAACAGGGAAAGAAAGTGGAGGGAAAGACAAGTTGTAGATTGGTTCTGCTTCTAAAGGCTACGCAGCCTGCATGTTTTCCCATGGCCACTTTCCTGTCCTATGTGCATATTTACATTCCAAATTTTATAATACTTTAATCAGTTGTTAACATGACAGTTCAAATGCCCTAAGAGAATGTCAAAATGGCTACAAAAAGGAGGATATCGACCTTGCTATATTTTTGACTTGTCTGTATTACATGTGGTTAATATGACTTAAGTTGATTTTTTTATGTTTAGAACCTGTATGATATATTTTAACTGATAAATTTGTAATGTTTATTTTCTATTGTGCTTTCAGGGAATACCCCAGGCTCAAAAATAAACAATAGTGCAATCACATAGTGAACTCTATGTGGCGTTCCACAGAACAGATTACATGAGCTATTAGCCTTTCAAAGTAAAATTTAAAAAACAAGCAAGTACAAATCAACACAATCCAGATGGTTTCCAATTGTAAAGACTCCAAATATTTTATGTGTTGACAATGACTGCCTGAGTTAGAACTATAATTTGCTCTGGCAAGAATAGTTTTGTACATCCTACACATCCCATCACTGGAAGAGATAACAACTCAATGAGATGTTTTAGCTTAATCAACATGCACACCCACATCTGCCTGTGGACAGAAGAGAACCTAGCAGCTGGCTTCGGGGAAGGTTGAACACACAGGATTTCCTGACTTCTCCCTCGCGGAACACCTGCACTGCATGTAAAATACACTCGTAGGCTGCATGGCAAACTTAGCAGGGTGAGGGCCAAGCATGGTGGTGATGTTATTCTTGCTGTTACTGTGCTCCCTGTAATGGCATTGGCTGGTGCCAGCTAACATTTGCTCTCATAATGTTGGCATATTGTTTGTGGAAGAGCCCGGGGCCAGGCTGTTCCCAGTGGACAGAATGGAAAAGGCCACCAGGTTTGGGTCAGGAAGAGAGTTTAGCCTTATGGGCATGAGTTATGTAGTATGATTTGCACCTCAATAAGTGAAAAAAAAAGTATCCCTTCCCAGCTAGTGCTTATGGTATAAGCATGCTCTAAGTGTATGAAGACGTGAACTTTGTGCAAGGGGCCCTGCTAAATAAAGGCTGCCCTGACCCTCGGGCAAAGTGGTGCAGCCTGTCTTGTGTGCCCGCTACTGAGGGCAAGCTGATGAGCAGGATCCATGTAACCTAACCTTGAGTCCTCGCTGGGACCTTTTTGATACCTTCACAACACAAGGCGTTATTGAACACGTGCTTTTCCAGTTCCAGTGCCTGACAGAAAGTGAGAACCAGGTTCCGTGGGCCACCAGGGAGCTGGTGTTATGGCCCAAGAAAAGGAGGGTGCGTGTTGCATGCCTCTAGGGTGTAGCACAGAGGAAAGATGGGGGCTTTGAGGTTTCAAAGCCTACAGAGATAGTACTGGAGGAGTGTGGATGATGTTGGTAGAGGGAGCCAGTCTCTCAGTTTTCACGTAGTCTTTAAAGTAAACTATTATCAGAAATATTTCCACTTTATATGAGTGAGCAGTAAAAAGGCTATCAACTAATCATTGTGGTCAGGCAAGACTCAGTGTTTAATATCACTTCTAGCTTATCAGCATAGATATATCCAAAGTGACTTGCATTGCCATAGAATAATCACATGCATTGGAGAAGGGGAAACACCCTGTATACTTTACCATGTAACACTTTCACATGAGATTATATTCTTTTCCCAAGTCGTGTTGCCGTGCTTCTGAGTTTCCCAAGACATGTCCCTTTTTCCCAGGAAGACTTTTACTTATTTGCTGCAATGCACAGCAGCCGTGCCAGAGCAGTAGCCTTTCCAGGCTGCCAGGTGTCTCGTATGGTCATATGTGTCCGCGTCAGATCAGCAGCACATCTTAGATGGCAATATAGTGAGTCGGATGCTTCTAGGAAATACTGGCTCTACAGCCAAAGTGCTGAACATATTTCCATATGTACAGTCCACCCCACAAGCCCTGAGTTCCAGCAAGTGTTGGAAATCGCAGCCCGAGTCACGGTAACCCTGTTTGCAGTGACATAGCGTCGTGACGGATGAGCATGCCTGATGCCTTAATCTTTGCATATGCTGGCTGTTTTCTGTTTATCTTGATGTAATTAACTGAACTGTCCCCATATTAGTTCATTTAATGTCATGAGAACTGGTATCTTCCTTTCCTATCAGTTGCAGCTGTCCTTTCCTGATTTAACTCCAGTGCACACACTGTACTTCTTATAGTGACTCATATGCTGAAAAATGTCGTAACCACATGAAAACTCAGAAGTGACCTAGAGACAGCGTACAGATGCATTCAGATATGTGCGTGATAAATAATAGTTAATACAGACCAAAAAGATCACGGAAAGCTGGAAGGCCTAGACAACAGAGGCGGTGAATGAGAGCAAGCTGAACTATTCATCTTCATATTTGTTAAGAGTGGATGACTTGGGAAATATGTGTAGATCCTTCTGACTGGCAAAAGGAGTTTGCAGTGATACAGCTGATGTTCACAAAGAGTTTGCAGTGCAATTTCTGTGAACAAGCCTCAGGCTGGAATTGTTAGAAAGTTTAAAATTTCCCCTCTTCATTATTCATAGGAAATAATATAGATCGCAGTACTCCCTGAACCATCTAAATCCCAGCAGGCCCTTGTGTTCTGCTGTCCTCACAGATTATTCAATCTGTTATTTAGTTGGCTAATCCCTGTGGTGGTGGTTGTGGTGAATTGAGTCAAAGGTTTTATACCCAGGAATACATGAACAATAGTTCATTTCTCCTTTTTGGGGAGGTGGGAGGAGGGGAAGGAGTGTGTGAGGGGAGAAACAAGAGGAGAACTATAGCTTATCACACCCTTTTTCAAACGTCAGTGGAAAGTTAGAAGTAAATCAACAAAATTGTTTCATCCTTTTTCTTGCCTGAATTGTTTATTTATACTTTCATATAACAATGGTCCTTCATTTAATAATATAGAATAATTTTGAATATAGAAATCTGAGATTTTCTGCATATTGAATTTGCAACTGAAAAATTGAATCTCCACCATCCTTCCAACCTGCCTGCAAATTCACATCTTGTGCAACCTGAACTACTCCAGTGTGAACCCTCATTACCAACTATAGAGGGCAGGTGAGGATTATAAACCTGTCCCTGGATTTGTAGAGCCAATGTTCGAGTCCCTGACGCAAAGCTTTTTTCTTAAATGGATGTAGGCCAGTTGCTTATTCCAGCTGTTGACTTGCGCTGTCTCTTTTAGTTGAGATATTGTTTCTTATTCTCCAAATGCATTGAGGAGTTTGTTTTTCAAGATAAGAAAGAGATAACAAGGGTAAAGATTGCTTCATAGGTAGAGACTGACATCACATATTCACGATATAAGTTATGTAAAATATTCTTATTTATATTTCCTCCATTCTTTTGTTTTTCTAACACGAGAAATGACCCCATTTCAACACTTTTCAAAGTATTATTTGCTGAATCATTCATTTCTGGCTGATGTGTGACATATAGTTTCTCTTAATCTAGCCGTTGTATATTGTGTCCATAGTTCATATTGCTTTTATGGCTGCAAACTGCAGATCTCTATGGATAGAAAAAAAAGAGTCTTGTGTGAGAGAGAAGCAGTGTATATATTTATTCTGCTCTTTCCAAGTGGCACATAGCAGATATTTTGAAATAATTGCAAACATTGCATTCAGGGGAAGACTGATATCAGAACAGGTATCTTATAGGCAATTAACAATATGATATTTAGTTCAGTAAATAATTTCTTCCAATATAAGATCAAAAAAGAAAGAGCAGGTGTTTATTTTTTTTACGTAACATAGAAAATTTGATGAGTAAACTAACTAGTGCTAGGGGAGGAATGGATTTCCAGGAAAGAGAAAAAAAAGGTTTAAAATCTACAAAAGGAGTTTTAAACTGGTGTCAGAAGGAAGGTGGTAATGGTATAGGAATGTAGGTTTTTCACTTTTCCTTCTTCCACTGTGTGATGTCTTTTTAACAAAGACCAAAGCCAGGAAAACTTTGCCTGATTTGGAGTTTTGTTAGAAATAGTAGCTTTCCGAAAAATTGGATCAAGTTTACAATGGACCCTAACTGGGTAGAATGGAAGTTTTCAGCTATACTTTGGATTTGTTTAAAATAAAAATTAAATTTGGGGAGTAAATCCTTGTACTTATTCTTTAACATCCTAGGAAGAGGGGAGGAGCAGGGGAAACTGTGATGTAATCTTTTATTTTCCTGATAATCTGTTTTTTAAGACTTTTCAGCTATTAAAATAATCCAGTAAGGCAGAATTTCAGTGACAATAAGTAGTCTCATAAAACCTTTTTTTTTTCAATTACTTTTGATTACTCTAAGTTTGTGATCACCAGAAACCAGTCTATTTTTTTAATGAAAACACGAAGGGAATCACTATTATACAAAGCATGGTTAGACTCATTATCTTTACATACACAGTTTAACCTTGCTAATGATTTTCCTTAAGGGCATTTTCATATCAAATATCTATCCATTTGATGACTGCTAGAGACAATGTGTCAATAAATTATTAGCTTTCTGTTCCATTTGTGTAAGTGAAACTATGTATTTAGTACAGATGGTAAAATTCTCATGAGTGCGCTCCAAAAATCAGAAGTTGTGTTTAATCTATACAGCAGACGAGAACAAAGCTGGTTTATTTACCAAAGTTTTCCTCGCATTACTGAAACTGAGACACTAAATTCATGAGCATGTACATTCCAGCCTCATTACATATACAGAGAGCCCCAGTGCTTTGAGAAAAGCCATTTGGCAGCTAATAATATGTTAATCAATTGAGTATTGGAATAGCTCAGCACTTCCCTGCTGTGAGTGCATTACTGACAGTAGCAAGCCAATTGCCAACCTGCTTAATTTGGTTTTGTCGGAATTTCATAACCAATGCTATAAATATTTATCTGCTTTTTCGCTTAAAAAAAATCGACCAGTCCTCCAGGATGAATGCATAGCTTTAATGATAACTCATGAGCCAAAGAGCCTTGGGCTTTTTGTTAAACAAAACTTACTTAGAAAGTGGAAAACAGAGACTGGAAACCTTTTCTCTCCTTAGCCTTTCCCCAAGAATCGCAGATAATTCCAGACAGAATTTTTCCAATCTGAGCTTAGATTTTGTAATGCTAATGTTTATTCCTGAATGCAAATAAAATCATGACCAGAGCAAACTAGAGGATTCAGGATTCCTCCAGAGACTACAAATTCTGTAAAATTATCCAAAACCACCATTTCTTATGTTTCAAGAATTTATTTTTCATTTCTGACGTATTCAGACACAAGCATGTTTCCTAAATTTAAGCTGCAGGCAGGCTCCCTACATGTAGCATTGCCTATCTAGCCCATTACCAGTTGGAGAATAGCTGCTTCCTTCTGCAGAGCATATCCTCCTCCTGTGGCCAGGGCAAGCAGCTGACAGCTGCTGTGAGCCACAGGTGTGCTTTGGGAAATCAGCTTCAAACTCACATTTCTGGGATATTATACTGAAGGCCTGGAAGATCCAATGTGCCCTGTAGCTAGAGGGTTTACCTGGCCAGAAAGCCAAGATGAAAGGCAGCAACAGGCCTCCCCTTTTTGGCACCTGCAGATTGTTAATGTGGTTTATCTCATTCTAGGAAACTCTAATGGCAATGTGACCACTCTGCAGTACTAACTGGGTTGAAAATCACACATAAGCACTCTTGTTTAACCTTCTGACTGCAATTAAAGGATTGTGAAAACTGAAGTTGGCCATAATTTTAGAGGCTAAAGTTATTGCTTGCCCTGACACCATAGAACTTAATTTTTATGTGAAGAATTAGATTATTTTTGCTGCTTTCAATTTTTATCCAGAAATATCCATTTACCTCTATTAGAGACAGTTATGTCAATGCGGTGGAAGATTGCCCTAACTAAGCATTTTAAAGTAAAACCCTACAGTGCACTCCCTATACATCTGACTTGTTGTAGGTGATGTTACCATCATTTTCTAATTTTAGTGAGCAAAGAAGTGTTTGTTTTTGAAGCTTTCTGAGGCACTTTATGATTTTAAAGGATCAAAGTAATCTCCAGTGTTACTGTATGTATGCTTCCATCTGATCTTTCTTAGATGAAAACAAAATAGAACTAATTCTTTGGAAATCAGTGAGATTGTCTCTGTATGGAAAATAGACGGGAATCAACCTTTGAGGTTATCAAGATGTCATATGTGAGTGGAACAAAGGACTATCTTGTTTAGTGTTAGCTTTTAGCTGACTAGCTAAGAGATGAGTCAAAGTAAACTTCCAGATACTTAGACGCTCCCTGTGACGTATTTGCTGTTTCATGCTATGAAGTAGCAAAGTCAAAAATTTCCCTGTTGAACCAATGAAACCAATGAAAAGTGCCTGTGTAACAGACAGTAATTAGCAATCCTTTCAACTGCGTAGCTAGGGGAGCAGGCAAAGGTTGGGGTCAAAACAGGAAGTTTTCTTTGAAGGCGTAGAAATTTTCTTCCCTTCCCGTGAAGGAAGACTGAAATGTCTTTGATCCTCCATAACTGCAGTTTTGGGAGCGGAGGAAAACCACAAAATATTTAGGTAACTGTGATAAAGCCAGATCGTTCTGTTTAGTGCCCATCAACAAATGTATTGCTGTAGTTGTTTATTGTTGTAAATAATGCTTTGATACAAAGATCCAGCAAAAGCTTGGTTTGAATTAGCAGTGTTTATCTAGCAAATAATGAAACATGATGTTTACATCTGAGATAAGCAGGGAATTGTGTTTAAATGGTTGCATTATTTTACTGGATCCTGGAGTGGCAAAAGTTGCCAGCTTAATAAGGCTTTTATAAATGAAATAATGAGGAAATCTCTGTGAGGAAGTGCTTAATTCAATTGAGAAACAGAATCTCTAACTGATGCAGTAGCCTCACAGCCACAGTTCATGACTGATTATGTAAGGCACATAAAAGGCAGCAAGGAAAGCTAGAATTGTACAGACAGAGAACTAAATTGTGTATCTGAGAGGTCTTGGGAGCTGAGGATATCTTCTCTATAACATCAGAGTGATAAATTAAATTCTCAGAATGAGAACCTGATAGGGAGAAAAAGCGTCATCCGATGAGTACCAGCCTTTAGGGCTGGCCAGCTATAGCATCACTAAGTTGCTAATAATTTTATGTCCATTTGCACAGATCCTGAAACACTGAAAACTGGTGTGTCAAGGGAGAAACCTTATGTGTGCCTCCTTCTTAAATATTTTTATTAGAAAAGCTAAGTTTCAGTGCTTTGTTCTCACGGATCAGTATCTTACTCCACCACCCAGCGGGACTCAATCAGAATAACATTTTGAGCAATGAATCTTTGAGCCCCCAATAATCTCTTTGACATTAGCTCATCTGTACAAAATACAGTACCTTTAAATAAACTAATGATTTTGCAAAGAATACTTTTCTTTTACCCTGTTGCTCATTAAAATTGTGTCTCTAAGCCTATCCTCTTGTTTGCTCAAATCAAGTATGATTTCATAAGTTTGCAGTAAAAACATGAACATGTTAAGCTGAAAAATTTTCCTAACACCTATTTAGTCTAACCGAACTAACATAAAATGGAAAATTATTTAAAAATGACAGCTTGGTTCAGCTCAAGTGATGGTGGTAGGCCACATCTGACCACCTTTTTTTTTGTTCAGTCTAACTTTACTTCCAGCTTAAAGCAAAGGTGCAGTGTAATACTGCTGCCATCACAGACTTTCTCTTCTAAGTACTTAGAATTACAAGTAGAAATACTTGCATATACAAGTGTCTGTCTTGTGAAAAATCTCATTTTGCATTGCAGTCTGTTTTTATTCTCAAATGTTATTTGGGAACTTGGTTTCCTATATTATATCTTCAGAGAAATCACTAAATCTAAGCCACTAATGAAATCTTAAAACTATTTTGCAGTAGCACTGAGATGTCCTGAATGATGCTGGGGAAAAATGGGGACAGCAGTGAGAGAAATAGTACTGATCAATGTTGGAAGAGAAGAGCAGCCATCATTTGTCCTCTCCTACAAGTGAATATTTTGAAGCACAGAGCAGGAGGAAAAGAGAAGTGACACCAAACTGGAAGGTAAAGGCTAGTTGCTGTTACATGACTGCAGATTTTCTCTTTAGAGGGCATGTTCTCAGGATAAATATATATCTTACCATCTCCCTCCTGCCATTAAAACACAAAACAAACTAATCCATATCAATAAAAATGTCAAAATTTTCCAGGAACAAAAACAAACAAGCAAAAACAAATAAATATACAACTAAAACCCTTCAAGCACCTTTCAATCCAAAGGGAAAAAATTCTGAGACTCCATAAAGGGACTTTTCATTGCAAATCCAAGACGCTTTTTATCCATAATGTCATAATGTCTCTCATAAAGTATTGAGAGATCCAAACTGGGCCTAAGAGACGTCTTCCAAATCCCACTTCAGAAATGCAGCATCACACACTTTTTTTTTTTCTTTCTTTTTTTTTTTTTTGTGTGGACTGTATTGGACCATCTCTGATCCTGAAACATTTTACTCCTATGGATTTATTGACTTGTGTTATTTTCTGTGCTCTTTTTAGTAATTCATTTGGAAAGAGTCTCATATATGTGTACCTGATTTATTTATAATTTAAAAATCATTTAGAAAAATAAGTAAAGTATTTACCTTTGCATCAGTTATAAAATAAAGAGAGTTTCTGCCTTGACAATACTGCATTCTGTTAAGAAAACAATAAGGAGAGAGGAAAGACTCTGGGAAGGCAGAACATTTTTTTCTGCTTTTATGTAACCTTTCTCTTTTGGACCAAATTACAACCCTCAGAATGCATTCTAAAAACATACAGAGAGATTAAAAACAAGTTTTCAGAGCAGCAAGTCCTATCCAGCCCTGGACACAAACTTTAGTAAATATGGAAGCCTTAAACTGTAACCTAAGAATCAGTAAGTTTTGGCTCTGCCAGACTTTGGCACCAGTGAAATCCAGGTTAAGGGAAGGCTGCTGACAGTCCTTTGCTTGCCAGCTGTACATAACCCTTGGCACAGACTGTATGCTCTGATTAACCATTGCTGCTGTGGTGCCTAAAAGAAGGCAGATGCCTAGAAATAACATGTAGAACTGTGTATTATGATCGGTAGATCAAGGTCAACAAAGTAGTTGCCACCAAATGTAATCATTTCTATATCCTAATACCAGAGGAAAACTGTCTCTTGTTCACTTTGATAAAATGACATCTTTGCATCTGCAATTACAGTGAAGCTTGAAGGGCATTTACTATTATATCCCCATTCAGACACCAGCTTCAAGAGTTGAATCTCTCAGCTGTTTGTGAAGGGAAAAACAGACCTGTGAGGAAGCGTGGAAATCTCATTCTTTTCTTCTGACAATCAGGATGCTCTTAACTATAGTTAACGCTTTTTCTTCCTCCATTCTCAGTTAAGGACTGAACCATTTGGTTTAGAGAAGGTGATGCTGATGCTGTTTCTGATGAGGACAGGGAAGGTGAGATTGATGCGAACTGCAGTTTTGACTCATTACTGAAGAATTTCTTCAGAGACTTTGTTTAGATGACAGAGAGTAGAACTGTGCCTGTGTTCAGACAACTCAGAAATAGCATTTCCACTCTCATGTTTGTCAATGACCTGCAGTGAATTATAGGAAATGTTTTCTTTGTTTGGGATAGAGTTGCATGAGAATATGTAGAGTAACCCTTAAGACCACTGTGGAACAGTTTAGAGTGGCAGCAAGTAGTGTGCTCATGTTTATAAACAAATGGCAATTCACTACAGTCATAACAGAAGATTTGAGGCCTGATTTATGTCAGTCTGGGAATATGAAGTGGATTCACTTCGGCTTTTCATTTAGGATGTTCCCTGGTGGGTTAAAGTTGTCTCCTATAATATTCCCCTTATGGATGTAGAAATCCATTATATTGAGATGTGTTAGCAGAAGATATCCAAGCAGGTTGCAAACGGAGCTGTCTGTTGCCTTCTTGTACATAACTTTTGGATTAGTTAACATGTACTATCTGGGACTGTTTGTGCTCTCTCTGAACTTCCTCAGAGGACAAGGAGGTGGTTGCAGCAGATGGGAAAGCAAATTCAAGGTATACACTGAGGCCTTTGCTGTTCAGCATTAATAAAATGTTGAGTTGTCAAGAGTATATTCATATTCTATATGAATATAATTTCATGTAATTCTATATTTTATATATTTTATATATATATAAAATTCTATAATTCTGTAAATACTTCATATAGTTACTTACCACTTACAGCCACACAGATGCTCATTAGGGTCAATTGCCTTTGCTGGGTCAAGGGCATGCTAGGATCACAGTCAGGATGTACCCTGGAGTGCCTGTCTAGTAGTGTTGTCCCATACAGGGCAGTTGACTTCAAGATTACTTCAGGACTGGAAGGTGAATGGTCTCTGTTGTTTCTGAAAGGCATGCTGCCTGCACTCACTCTATCCTTACCCTTTAGGTATATAACTCTTAAGAGAAAATTATACTGAAGTTATGAGGCTTGATGTATTTGGTCAATTGGGTTGATAATTTGGCAAGCAGCTCAATACATGATAATGCTTGTTCTTTAATTCAGCTTTCCTTAGTCTGCAAAAGGATATCTTGTATAATCTGTTTTTTATGTTGCACATATTTCTTCCTGTGTATTTAATGAGAATAGATAATGGTTCTCTTTTCACTATTATCACCACAAATAAACCAGAGAAAAAGAAATAGATATTAGATGTGATCAGTGGCTTTAGGGGGGCTGTTCTTCTAATGAAGTCCATATATCAGAGTGTGGAAAATTAAGTCTGAAATAAAAGGCAAGAGAATTACACTGTTCTTGTTTATTTGCCTCTTCCCTAACCTTCAGAAATTAGAAAGGACTGCTGTGTTCTGGACACGGATGAGTCAAGCAGAGGGCTATAATTAGCTCTTTGTATGTAGATTTCTATTTTTTGTTTTGTTTTGTTTTCTGTTGAGAGAATTTTTAGCTGTCATAAACTTTTGCTTTTTGACCTTCAGTAGGTCCCAGTATATGAGAGGGAGTCAACAAGGAGAACAGCAGGAGAATCAGCTAATTTATTTTCATACCTCCAATAAAAATATTCTCCTCTAATAACAACTGGAGAGAAGAAACAGCACTGCTAGGCCGGTACTTAAACTACACTGCATTTTGCAAGAAGTGTTTAGAGTGCAAGTTTGGCAGAGAGATCTACTACATATACATATACACTCTGACGGGATAGTCAGCTTTGATTAATGGAGGGCTCTGAGCATGAGACATATTTTAGTGAGGATTTTCTTAATACAGCAGCGTCTGTAGTCAAGTACTCATGAGAGAATCTAGGTTTGTTTGTTTAAGTATGTTCCCAGCTCTTGCCATTACGGGGACAAGACTGAGAGCCTGAATTACATGCTCTCCAGAAGTTCAAAACCAAAGTTTGTAAGATGACAATGCTTACACGTAGTACTGGTTTTTAAATCAAATGATTTTCTGAATATTTGAAATTGAACATATCAGAGGAATTTTTCACAGACATGTATATGTATGTCTTCCTAACATGTGTAGGCAGTGTTTCTTAGAAGACACTCTTTATTATCTATATTTATTATATATATATTAAATATATTTAATGCTGGGATTACCATTGAACACAAATGTTCCCATGGGTATACTGGTTTTACGAAACAGGGAACTAGAGCACTAAATAGGCCAGAGTTCCAGCTTTCTCTTCCTCCACTGCCCCACATCCCATCCACAGTTTGTCCCTGAAGTCCCTACAGCAGTAAGTAGCGGTGCTGACTGCATGCTGTCTGTTATTTTCTGCGACATGACTCCAGAAGTGCCACCTCTCCATGAATGTGATGGAAAGCTGCCCTGTGGGCCTCCGCTTGCTTTGCGCTCCCAATGCAGGGTGAGCTCTGTTTAACATCAGCACATGCACAGGCTGTGAGAGAACCATAACACTGGTCCACAGATCACTCCCTCCCTTGCCTACAATCAGCACAACATAAAGTCCAGATGAATTTTTTCCCATCTGTCTCTTCTGAAAGGAATATTGGCATTTCCAAGTAAGTAGAAGCTACTTTGTTTTTAAATACCAGCAAGACTGCTTAGAAGGCAGATGCTTTTATGGAGTGCAGATGCCAAAGTGTGTCCTTAATATCCTCTGGGACTGGGTTACAGTGGGAACAAATAAACCTTCTTACCTATGATACAACTGTGGTAAAGAGCCATACCGACAGTAAATAAAAGCTCCTGTATACGCAGGCTGTGGAGCAGCAAGAGAGATGTCCTTTAAACTGTGCTGCTTTGTGCCTGTACGCTTGCACAGTTTTGATTAAGCATCAAGGTTGTTCTACACAGCACACCACCAAGTCAGCAAAGATATGGCCTGGGCCGAAAGCAATGTCAGCATGCCAGGGTGCTGCTGTTCCCAGGCTGATACGTCTCCGTTCCAAAGAAAGCTGATTTGCCTGGACACGGTGCACAATGATGTAGGTGACAGTGATTCTAGCCACAGTGGGACCCTCCCTTCCCTCATAGTGAGGTGCTAGAAAGTCCTTACACCCCTCCAGCAAATTTAGGCCCTGCAATGATGGATTTTTTACACATTTGGGCTCCAAGCAGAGAATACAAAGCTCAACATAAGGGAGTTTGGGCTCTGCATAGCATTCACAAGAAGGGTGAGAGACCTAACTCCTATAAAATATCCAAATACTGATGAGGGGTCCAGTTACAGTGAGGCAGTGGAAAACAAACACAGGACATCTCCCCCTTCTCAGAGCGGAGCCGCTGCTTCAGTGGAGGCAAAGACATGTGGTTTGGATTCAGGCTTCAGCTCACCCCCGAGAGCAGGCTTCGCCAGTGCCTTTGGACAGATTCAGGCAGAGCTTCCCTTCTTCAAAGGCAGGAGCAATGTGACAAACCAGTGTAATAACCAGGGAGTTAAAATGCCGGACTGACAAGCGAGATACCAGTGTCCTGCTCCCTCCACAGCTGGGTGGATCTACAAGCCCAGCTCTCTGCCTTCGTTACTTGAGTGCTGGACTGCAACTTCTAAGGAAGGGGTTTCCAGAAGGAGCAAGGGACTTGGCTAGTTTGTAGATGCAACTTGAGGCACATTATTGCAAAATAGTTAAACTTGACTTTGTTAGAGTCTCATTAAAGTGGCTACACCTGGGACCCCCTTATTTGTCACACAGGGCTTCAGGGAGGAGATTGACTTCAGTGTAGTGGGGACCATTCTGATGTTCTCTCCATAGCACCAGGGAGTGGATTTCCCTTGGGAGAAATAGGGTGAAATCTACTAAGACATTGACATCCGAAGATCTGACTTCCAAAAAATTGTATTGGTAATGTGAATAAACACACATATTTCAAGACTGTGCTATTGCATTTTGAAACCATTTTTATCTACTTGAAGATATAGTCAGGAAATTCTCATCTGTTGTACCAGGTGCTCTGGGTAAAGTCTTTGCTAAACATTCCTAATAGACTGGACTATTTAAAATAAGCCATTATTTATTTCAAATTATGTCTCTTCCTAAGAACTACTTAATAAAGGAATGAAATCTTTCCATGGAGTCACCTGAAGATAATACTTACCAATCATAAAATGGATTTGATTAGAGTTCTTCTAGGGTAAGTCTATTATAGGATATGATGTTAGTCATAATGGACTTCAATCATTTCAGAATGATGTGAAGATTGATCCCAGGTGGCATAAATAAATGATCTGACTGATGGAACCAAGACTCCTGTTTGCAGATATTAACCTTGTGCAATAGATGATAAAATGTAAGGCAAGTGAGTTCAGAAGACATTGATTATTTAAATGACAGGATGACGTATAAACATTATGCCGGATATTTAGTTTGGGAGCTAGAGAATATGAGGCAAATGGAAGAGACATCTAACAGAGTGATCAGGAAAAAAAGTTGCCGGAGGCTATTTTAAGAAAGAAATCTGAAACCTTCATTCCTATACAAACAGGCAAATAAGAATATAACTTAGTAGCTGGGATTTTGTAGTTGGAAATGGTGCTTTACTTTTAGTTCATGTGTAATGCAGGGGAACATTCCTAATCATACTAGGGAACTCCCGAGTCCAAAAATGTCCCAGGAAGTCCTCTCACTCTTATTCAAGTATTTGTTGCAAGAACCAAGTATTACCCCAGCCTGATACCAACTGCTACGTGCTGCTTTGAAAGTCGATTAGGAGAGACATGGATATTTCAGCAACTTCCCGCTTTTTGGACTAGACTCTTTCGTCTAGGTGATGGAAAAAAAAAAAAAAAAAAAAAAGGCAACATTGTAGTTTGCTACCAGACCCTTTTTCCCCCTTTTTACCTGGCACTGAATCTCTTGCTATACTTTGCAGAGTGGGAACAGCCTGCCCAGCACATATCATGGGTGCTTACTTCAGCATATCTCAACACTCTACAAAAACAACATTTAGAGCTTAGGTGCAACTTAGTTTTCTTTTAGAGGCTTCAGGAATGAAAAACAAAATTATGCATACCCAGCTAGAGACTGGGATCTATTTACATTAGAAAAGAAGTATCCCTGTGGAGAGATAGAAATTAAATATTTATGGCCCCAGCCCTGGTATAAGCATTTTGCGGATTTAAAAGTTAGCAATTTTGTATTCTTGCTTACCATTGTGACCCTCTTGCTACTAGCTACTAACCTCCCCTAAAATTCTGAAGGTTGCTTACTGAACCTGGCTGAATTTGCTATGTTTTTCAATGAGTACATGAAATAGGTGATCCAAAATTATGTCCCTTGTATATAATATAAATTATGTAAAATACAGCAGAAATAAAATGGAATTTCATATTAATGGAAGCCAAATTAATTAGATATAAAGTTAGGAAAACATAAGAAAGGGAAGGGAAGGGAAGGGAA
>VZSV01000003.1:4894700-4976027 GCA_013398735.1 Nothocercus julius
AAAGAAAGAAAGAAAGAAAGAAAGAAAGAAAGAAAGAAAGAAAGAAAGAAAGAAAGAAAGAAAGAAAGAAAGAAAGAAAGAAAGAAAGAAAGAAAAGCAGGCTAAGACAAACCAGGAAAAGGGGACAATCAGTGGGAAAGATTTTTCTTGCTCCTCCAGTTTCTAATGTTCTTATGTGAAGGTAAATTAAAGCATATTAACTTCCTTATATCACATTTGGTGTTAATGCTAGTACTTGTTTACTAAAGACTTGAACAAGCACCTTGTTATTGGGCAAGTTCTTAAACAAATATAAGGGATCAAAAGTTTTTGAAACAAAGAGTGATTCATGGAGGAGAAAAAAGCAGGTAGGGTGCAAAATATTATCCTCAACATGATAATTTCAACATAATCTGGCATTATCCCAATAGTCGACATTTTAGTTACATAACAAGTAAAAAGTCCTGTGAACTGACAAGCCAGAAATCCAACTAGAGGCCAATCAATCTAAAAGCAACGTGCTAATCATCAAAGCAGTCTGATATACCATAAACCATTAAAGTGATTTTTAGGAATGACTTTGTTTGTGGGAAAAATCTCTCTTAGCCTCTGTGCCCAGTGCTTTAAATTAGAAAATGGAATGTTTCTGACTTTCACTTTGGGACTGGAAAAAGGAAGGTTATTATCATTGACAGAAAAACTTTTCCTACTTTAGCACAAGAGGTTCTTAAATGAAACATAAAATTATGTTTAATATGTTTGCAGCAGGAAGCTCTTATCAGTGCAGTTCCTAATGATTTTATTTTTGTGGTCAGGAGATACGTATTTCAAATGGAAATTCTTTTTTTTTTTTTTTTGGGGGGGGGGAGGCTTTTACTTTGTCATTTGTAAAACGAGCAGAACTGAAGTTGCTCTTGTACTAATGTATTGCTTTCTTGATAGCAGTTATTGCCAAGAATTTCTTCAAGTATACTTTAAGTAGAAACTTCCAGTACCAAGGAAAATCATAATGATAACTAGACCCAAAAAAAAGATCATGGTTTCGTGGAAAAAAACCTTCCATGATGCTTTGGCACAGCAATTTTTTTAGTTCCTTGTTGCAGCTTGATCATTTTGCTAACGTCCTTACTGTTTGGAGAGTCCTTACTTCTGCTGTTTCACTGTGCCTCGCAGGCAGAATGTCTGTGCAAAGCTCCAGCCAGGGCACCCGCATCTCCCATCGCACTCATGGAGCTGCTAGCTGTTCTGTTAAGTTGGGTGACTTAGCAGCTTAACTACTGCTAGAGACAACAGAGGAAAAAACAGTTCTGCATTTAAGAGGGCAAAGTTAGGCTAATTTTGAGCCCTCTGAAAATCCTGTCTTGGAAGTAGCTGTGCTTTCTAGAAAGGCAGATTTTATGTTTTTGGGCTACAGAATACATCAAATAAGACCAAATACATAAGTATTTTGTCAGCCTTTAACTAGCTGGATGAAAGTGGAAAACATACAAACTGTCATTACCACATCCAACAGTCACTGAACAGTCAGTCATACTAGGACGCTGACAAAAGATGCCATATGTATCAGGAAAAAGACGTGAAAGCACACATGCTGTTGAAGAACATGTTATTTTGACATTCCTTTTCTAGAAGCAGTCCTTTAAAATATATTAGTTTGAATTCAGTAAAAAGGCAGTTGATCCAGAAAGCCTGGCAATTTCTGCACTGAAATTGGAAGGGTGGCTACAGTTTGTGAGAATAAAGTTGATCAAGGTTTAGACAAACTCAGTGTGATATAGACTGTAATGAAGACAGTGGCTGCAAACATCCCTCTGTTGTTCTTCATAGTTCTTTCCATGGCTGAAGTGCTCTGAAAACTGTCTACTATGGTTCCTGCACCAGATAGAGTAGAATTGGTCCGGGAGTGACCCACACATGGACCCACACATTTGGTCACATTTGAGTCCAATGAAGGTAGAAATAGTGTCAGTGCCATTTCTGATATGTTTTGGTAGCTGTCTTCCTCTTTATATTTTAATCTTTAACTTAACATCTTTATTTTTGCATTTTTTATCTTGAACTACTTCAAGATAAATAATAAACAAAACCTGGAACAAATATTCTCATATTTAGAGTTCCTTTCAATCAAATACAGGTGGAATGACACTAGACAAGGTCAGAGACCATTTTAATTGTAGGATTCTACCTATAAGGTTATAGTAATCTTTTTTTTTTTTTTTTTTAAGAGATCTTTCAGAATTTCCATGGATCTGTGAAACATACATTGATACTGTGCATCAAGAGCTCTTATCTCTAAATGCCCTAGAAAATATTAGCAGCAAAACTTCCATATTTTCGGTCTTTACTTAAAAAGAAATGATTTACCATGTGTTTCATGGTTTGTGGTTTGTTAAGAGACCAGGCCCAGTAAAGCTTCTCAGCAATATGAAATCTCTCCCTGGTGAATTTTCCTATGACCCAATCCAGTATTAACTAACCTTAACAGTGATCTCAATTCCAATATTATGATTTATCTTTTAAAGGAATGGCATCAGAAACATTGGGTGACTATGGGGGTACTGAGAATATGGAAATAATGAGGAAACTCTGCCTGAGATCTGGCATGCCTAAAAGTGGTGAGACTTCTGTCTTTATTTGGAGCTCAAATGCACACATGCATGTGCATACATGTACACATCCCCTTTCATTACTATCATCTAAGCTGCCCAGTTTTGATGTGATGTAAACTCTTCATTGTATGCATTAAATTATATTTTCAACATGTAATACAATGCTGAGGTATGTTAAGCAGCTTTACTTTTGGGAAAAGGTCTTTATCATCTGCTGAGAACTTATTTATATTATTTTATCTATGAGAACTTGACAAATTCCAGGGGGATTTATTTTTCTGTGTTGGAAAACACAAAATAATTAGTAGCATGTGATAGAGTTTACTTATTTAGCAATTAATGACAGAAGTCTTGTTGTTGAGTAAAATACTGTGCAAAGATAGCTACATACAAGCTTATCACACAGATGCTGGAAAATGTCAGCAGTAAGGCTCCCATAGATAATGTTTTCAATTAATAAATCATTACTTAAATAGAAAACTACATTTCCCCCCTTTTCATACTAAAACAGATTTTTCTTTTCACTGGTTGTTCTTTCATTTATTTACCCTTGACATTGATATAAATGATAGAATAATTTATAAATAGTCTAGTTAGGTGGCCACAAAGCCATTTTCCATGGGAGAGCTCAGTGACAAATGGGATTTTAACTCCTCACTACAGGAAAGCTATGCTTAGAGCAGGGATAGAATTATATTACAAAATACTTTACTGAAAATCTGTGAAATAAAGAATCTGGGATTTGCTTGTAGAAGAGTATTACTAGGAAGCATAACGAAAGTGCTACTGGTAGGACTATAAAAATTTGGGCTAGGCTGAAATTAGAAATTCTGCTAAGGGAGAAACTTTAGGAGACCAAAGCTTTTCCGTGTGTAAGGATGATTTAGGAAACATTCTTTGCCTGCCTTTACGTTGATTTTGATGCAAGGCATGTGTGTAAACACTTATTCCCAAACTAAGCATATTTGAAAATCTAACCACAGAACTAAAGAGGAAGTGCTCTTCAGAATAGTTGTTGCAGCATTTAAGAAAGTTTTGCTTAAACTCCTGTAGTTGAAAAAAAAAGTCTCATATTCGCTTCCCTTAACTTGCCAGGTGTCTTGTCAAGCATGACTGACAAAGATGGAAATGAAGGGGATAAAAATATCACTCACTCTACCTCCCTTGGCTGCAGCTGTGATGAACAGTGTGGTGTCCAAGTCAGCAGAGTCCATCTGAAGGGAAGGAGGATAGCAAGCAGAGCATTATCTTCAGAGGGCTGGTGGCTGTTGCTTGCAGAGTGCTACTTGTAAATAGGCTTCTTGCATCTTGGCATTACGTATCGGATTTGTCAGAAGGTGGCTTTCCGTGAGATAACCATTACTTCGGGGCTGAAGTAAGACCTCTAGAGCTAAGCTGCTTCAAGAGTTGAATTGTCATGGGGTAACAATGGATTCAAGTTGATTCAAGTAGAACAACACAAGGAGAGAACTGGGTGGATAATAAGTGTTCTAGAGCTATAGGAAACCCCAAACAAATCCTTATGGTCTTAGTATGGCCTATTAAAAATGGAACTGGACTCTTCTTTCCCCTCTTCTTTCGCCTTTTACCCCCAGCAAACCTCTTGCTGACCACTCATCTGTGAACATTTCAAAATGAGTGTTAAGATGACAGGCAAAAATACTTTATTTAACTTTTTTTTTTTTTTAAAAAAAGGGTGAAAAAGCATGTTAATTTCTGAAAACATTAAGGAGATCTCCTTAGAAGTGCAGACCCCAGCTATGTGGTAACAGCTTCAGTCTACATTGACTTCTCGTCAATATTCCCAGTTATCCAAAGTTTGCACATCTATATTGAAAAAATATGGTGATCCCTACTTATAAGGCTAAACGTTCTCTCTGTGATGCCCATGAATATTTTCCTTTGGTTTCAACAGAATGACTTTTTCAGCAGCTGTGCTCAAGGAGCAGCAGAGGGTGGTTCCATAGACTTCTGCCTGGTTTTGCCCACTTGTTAGGGAGAAACAATGACAAAGACATGAGGGGCATATTTTGCTTTGTTTGCACATGGCTTGCTTTGTGGAGGAGGGCCAGGATGAAGCTCCAGCAACTCCTTCCATTGGTCTCTGACCATCTGGGATTTAAAATAATTGAAATTCAAAGCTTTTCACTAAGACTTTGGTAGCAGGAAAGATTTGAAGGCACAAATTTACCAATGTCAGTAATGACTGTACTACTTCTCTACAGCAGAACAAAACCTGAGTTCCACTGTAAATGTGACAGATTTTATTTCTATGACATTGCTTTTTCCTTAAGTCTTACAAACCCAACTCAATTGCCTTGTGCCTTCAAAACTGACAGAGGGAAAGAGGATGCACTTTGTTTCTCTTGTCTGCAAAATGAGACCTTTGTGTAGTTAAAAAAGTTTCAGCATAAACCACAGACCACAGTTAGTTGCAATGAATTACTGACCCAGAAACATACAGAGCCGACAGGGGTTTCTGTGTTAGCAAGTGCTTATTACCAATTATGTCTATTTAAACTGATAAATTCTATGCTGCATGGAACAGTCATGTGTTTTCTTAAATTGGCCATGATTCTGTGGGTGCTTCTAAGGTGTGCTTATCTGCATGCACACGAGTGGTCTCCGGAAAGGCTATGACACCATGCTTAAAGATAACCTTGCAAACAGTCAGATATTTAAGTTATAGTTTTAATAATTCAGTACAGATATGCAATATATTCTGCTTCTGAAGACAAGTTCCCATTAAGAGGACTCGTTAAAGACACAGTTTGCTACCCACTGTGCTTAGCTGTAGAATTTAGGATATATTTCTTTCAAATACTCTTTTGCAATGTAAAAATATGTTTAGAGGATAACTTCTTACTGTGTCAGATAGGTGACTAGAACTCTACTTTCTAGACGAAAGGCCACAATGCTTTCAAGAACTCTCATTTCTTTTTATCAGAGATAAAAACAATACTTCTAACTTTCAGCTGATGACACAAAGTCCAGAGGCACTAAGCATAATTACCCCTGTTGAAAAACTGGGTGAAATGACATTCAGAGAAATGAAGCAATTTGTTCATGGACAAACTAGGTGGGCACCAAAGATTATCTCTTTTCTGCCACCTGATTTTCTACAACAAGGGGGTCAGCTGTATCCTTCACAGAAGTCTACACCCTACATATCCAACAGCTGCTCTTAAATGTAGGGCATACCCAGAAGTATCACAATTACAAGTGAAGATTCCCCTGTGGAAGTATTGCCTTGACTAAAATATATCTCTGCATTTTAGGGAAGCAAAACCTTTTGTGTTTCCCTTTTTTACAGACTTAGGTTTCACACAAATAATGATGCTTCCTCTCAGAATTATCTGTTTTACAAATGAAAGTGTCTGTTTAAAGACCTTTATCACTATCTGTCTGATTCTCATAAAGCAGGAGAAAAAAAAAGCTGTGAAAAGAGGATTGAAGAGGATTTCAAGGGGTCACCCCTCTGTCCAGAGGCAGAATTACATGTTCATAACATATCCCTGATTCTCTACTTACAATCTTTGACTGAAGGAGATTCAACAGACTCTGAGATAACCTGTTCCAGTACCTGACTACCTTTATTTTTTGAGAAATATCCCTGTGTCTGACCTAAATGTGCTAGTTTAGGATCTTTATTTTTTAACTCTGTCCACAATAGACTTTATTAACTCCCTCTTTGCAACAGACTTTTGCATATTTGAAGGCTATTATCTTGTCTCCCCACATTTTTTTCTTCTTTTTAAGAATAAACAAACAGTATTTTTTATGGGCCATATTTTCTAGAACTCTGATCTTGTAGCTCTCTTACACACTCTCTCCACTTGATCTGCATTTCTCTTGGGAACAGCTGAGAACTTGCCTGCAGTTCATGAAGTCAAGGAATATCTTATACATGAAACTTCTGTTATGACATCTCTGTAAGTCAGTTTTGTTTTTTATTTTTCCTCTCAAAAATATGGCATTTTTTTTGCAAAGTTTATAATCAGATTTTATCTCCAGTCCCTTGTCTGGAAAACTGCAACCTAACCATTCATTCATTCTTCAGCTATTTCAACTAAAACATAGTACTTTGTGACTTGTTTGCATAAATCTGTTTGTCAAGAACATGCTGAATTTGGATCCTGTTTTCCAATATAACTGCAGGCATTCCAAGCTGATGCTTTTTACAAGTTTAATATGTGAACTTTATACACTATCTCGCAAGTAATCACTGAAAATACTGACTAATACATCCTACCTCATACATAACTATGCAATGTGACAGTAAATCCTTGATAACTGCACTCTGGACTTTCCAGTTAACACTAGCATTCCCCTAACAAAAACTGAATATAGGTTTTTCACTAGGTGCAGAGAAAAGGAGCTTTGTATTGTGCACTGCTTTTCACAAAGACTGTGTCATAGAAACAAATTGGATTTGCTTGATTATTCTTGACAAATCACTGCTGATTGTTATTTATCTCTATTATCTTTGGGGTACTTATAATGGATTAATAGCTGCTTTTAATATTTTCCAAATAATTTAAATTAGGCTAATCAGTTATCAGTCTTCTGTCTGCTCCCATCCCCTTTTTGACACTCGCTGTGACTTCATCCTTGCTTTAGCTCTGCAATTAGTCCTGTTCACCTTGGCAGACTGATCCTGAAATCACAGGATCGTAGAATAATTCCAACGGGAAGGGACCTCTGCAGGGCTCTGATCCAATGTCTTGTTCAGAGCAGGGGCAACCTCAAAGTCAGACCAGGCTGTTTACAGCCTTGTCCAGCAGAGATTTGAAAATCTCTAGGGATGAGAATTCTGCATCTTCTGCGGGCAGCCTGTTCCAGTGCTGAACCACTCTCATTGTGAAACATTTATCCTTCCATCTCATTGGAATTTCCCATGCTGCCACTGGCAACCATTGCCTCTTCCTTTATCTGTACACAAATGTCAGCAGAAAAAAGCCTGTTCTCTCTTCATGTGTGTTGGGAGCTGTAAAAGCAGTCAGAAGATGAAGAGTGGGGCCTAGTCTATGTAAACCTGTTAATGATCATTTGTTTCAATGGAGTTCTTGACGAATGAGTACTTTGGATAATGTTGTCTTAAGCATTGGTGAAGTTCATCACGAAGTGTTGGCAGACACATCTTAATTGTCTATAGATGTATAGTAGAACAATATCTGTGAAAAGGCCTCTTATCAAAAGCACTTAAAGTAATGATATTATAATGGATAAAAGGGGACATCCTTTTGTGGGTTGATAACTGTATAAAGGGCAGAATAAATCATCAGTTTTTACAAAGGAAAGCAGTTACTAAAAGAGTCTGTGAAGGACCACAGATGGGACTTCCTATTATGACCAGCTCATTAATTCAGAAAAAAATGCAAATAGTGAGGACAGAAGAAATAGTAATGTTTACTGCTGACTAGTGCAAATGCAGCTCTGAAGATGCAAGGTCAGGAGGAAGAGGTGGCCTTTTAAAATAAAAGCAAAGATGTGCAAATTTCCAGATGAGAGTTGCTCTAAAAGGACAAGCAGATAGAGCAGCAAAGCACACAAAAGAAAAATAAAGGGACCTGTAATCAAAAAATACGTTATGCCAGTTGCATAATTTTCTGGTGTCTCATTTCTATCATTTGTCAAGGAACAGAGTTAACAGGAGGGTGATTGAGAGATTTGAGATAAAAAATCAGTCCAGTGTGCTGGAAAGCAGCATGCTGTATCATCTTTTTCTTCTATGAATTTCTGTCTTATTATGAGACATCTTTCACTTTTTATTCTCTCTGTACATGTTGGAACACCAAGCACTGATCATAAAGAAAGCTCTTGTTAAAGAGTCTGAACTTTAGAAAGTAGAGTGCACAGTTTTATATTAGAACTCAGGTTAGGTTAAGAGGATAGCCATGCCTTTGTCAAGTGGTGTCATTAAAAGATGATAGCTAACATCCAGCAGAATGATTGGGTGAACCTCAGTGGCACTTCTGATACTCACTAGCCTTTTTGTCTCTTTGATGAGGGATAAGACTACCCTGCTGTGACGTAGTTTGTGATTTTGAGTCTTTGTGAAATACCATATAAAAATATCACCTCCAAGCAAGGAGTGCGTCATGGAGACAAATACATGCAATCATCAACTTTTCAACAAACCAGAGCAGACTCTGGGTAGTTATAGAAGGATGTTCATGGTATTTTTGCAAGAAAGCCTTATAAATCCTTTTAGGGAGCAATAAGCATTCTAAGAAGACAGGGAGTATGGAAGACATTGATAGAATATTAATAGAAGATTTTTCCGCATTCCATACCTGCACACAAAATTCCTTCTGCTTTCCTTCCTTTCCTTCCTTCCTTGCTTTCCTTCCTTTCCTTCCTTCCTTGCTTTCCTTCCTTTCCTTCCTTCTTGTAATCATTTCAAGCATTTTTTTTTTTTTTGCAACTCCCTTACTTTTTTTTTGTATCAGGAAAAAAATCTTAATGGCAGAGTACCAAACAGTAAATCTATAGCTTCCCCAGTCTCCTGTTGGCTCCAGCTCTAAATTAAGATACTTTGTGTGTTCTTGGGGTCTTCTGTAGCTGCTTAGTCCTGTCTCTCCTGTGTCCTATTAAGTTAAACTCTACAATCCTATATTTGGCAGAACATATACATATGTGCATGTATATATGTAGAAAGTTATATAGGCAACATTGGAGACAGCACTTATGGCTTATGAGCAGTTTGAGTACAATTTCTGTGCTGGAGCATCAGGAAGCCCTTCAGCATCAAGAAACTCTGGAAAACTATGGAAAAAGGTGAGTTGCCCTGGTCCCCATTTAGCCCAAAGCTATCTTGGAGCGTGATGCTGGGAAAACCGTTACCAACTTTTGTCAGTAACAGTGCCTCTGGTACTCTGCTATTCTTTTGACTCTTCATGATGTATGATGCATATCTTGTGGTTCTTATTCATAAAATATTGATGTGCAATGCATATGGTAAAGAATTTTTGTTTGTTTTAACTCACAAAATCACAGAATCACAGATTCACAGAATGGTTGAGATTGGAACTTCCTGTGCTTCAGTTTTTGGCCTGCCTCTTTGACTATCACTGGCTACCAGTGAAAATAGTTTGGCCTCATCCCCTTGACACACTTCCTTTAGGATATTTGTACTCACTGATAAGATCTCCTCTCAGCTTTCTCCTCTCTAGGCTAAACAGTCCCAGTTCTCCCAGCCTCTTCTCAAATGAGAAATGCTCTGGGTCCCTTAATCATCTTTGTAGCCCTGCGCTGGACTCTCTCCAGTAGTTCCATGTCCCTCTTGTTCTGGGATGTCCAGAACTGGTCACAGTAACTCCCTAGTGTCTTTGTGAAAGCCCTGTGTGTGATGCGCTGGCTTTCAGAAAAAAAAAAGAAAAAAATACAGGGGCAAAATCATGATGGAACTTGCTTTAAGGCATGTCATCCAAGCTGCTAGGCATTATAAGGTTTTGAAATACGGAGTTTCTGAATATTTCTACAGTGTTAGCAGAGTATGACTGATAACAAATAGTCCGATCTTGGAATCTGAAATTCCTTTCTTACTCCAATGAGAATAAAAAGGCAATGTTTCCATGGAATATTTTTTGAATGATTACTTTATCTAATAAGTGTTTCAATAAGGTCAAAGCACATGATTTTGACTTTGCAGTTGCAGTTGCTGATTATTCCAAATACTCATTCATGTTGCTCCCATGGAAATTTCAAAAACAATGAAAGCATTTAATTTTATCTTTTTCAGATAAAAAAAAAAAAAAAGAGTTCTTTTTGAGAATCTGCATTGATTTTAAATGCTATTGAAGATATGGGCAGATATAACCCAATTTTTTTTTGAACTTCAAAGGGAAATTATGTAAGAACACTTGGAACTGTTTACTCATGCAGTGGCCTTGTTGTATTGTCTGTGATCCATCATAGGAGAATATTTATCTAGAGCAACAGTTATTCACTTGTTTTACATTATACTAGAAACTGTCTTTGTGATGCAGAAATAGTGATAGTTTATACTGCCTCCAATCTAGCAAGCAAGTATTTTAATATATATCCTTTGGATAATGGCACATGTGAGGAATATATTAAACCTATATTTATGGTGTTCCAAGACTAAATGTTAGTAGCTGAAGTGTCTGCCTGATATAATAAAAAACAGCCCCAGGCTGGCAGGTAATTTTTTGCTAAGCACATTTGATAGCATATAGGAAGCCAGGCTATCAAAATGCAAAAAAATTTCTGGTGCTGGTGCCCAGACTTCTGTTATCTGACTCAAGACAGGTATGTTGAAAAGTGCATGTGGACGTGCATATCTCTTTGCACAGATGATTCTTGTGGAAGTGTGACACTTCTCTTGACTCACACTTTTGTCTCAACACAAGGGTATCAGCTTCATTGCTAAGCCTCTAAACTTGCTTTCTATTTCAAACAGGTCACATGTTGATCCTTTGCTGATGGAAATGGAAGAGCACTAGTTAGCAGAGTAGATTTTACCCACAAGCTGCATATTCAACATTGACCATTATTCACATTGCACAAACATTATGAAGAACAAATTTCGGTGTATAGGTCTGTTCTTTATACTCAGGTATCACTGAATTACTTCCATTTTCTGTGGGATGAATTTGTTCCTAAGCATTTCGGCTCATACTGGCCAGGATCAGAATAATTATAATATTCCTAGTCCTGTTTCTGTCTGCATTGCTCCCATCTAGTTCCTGAGGAATTCAGATTGCTGTCCACTGATGTAATTCTCAAAGGATCGTAAGGATGGAAATTTTATCTAGCACTCACAGAATAACCCAGAAATGCAGATTCTTGACCTGAAAAACTGGAACCCGTTTTCTCTTTTTAGTTAGGAATGTCTCCTTCAAACTTGCTTTAGTTCATGGTAGCACAGTGATTTATTTGTAAAAGTCTCACTTGGAAGACACTATAAGAATGAAATGGAATATCAGAACTAAAGACTAAAATCTTTAGAGAAATTAAGGATAATATGTAATATGTCTTGAGAAGAAAAGAGGGAAAACAGTTCAAGATAAGACGGAAAGCAGTTGGAAAAACATACAAGACTGTCTAGAAGACCAAACTAAACAAAAAGTAAACTGTAAAGTTCAGGAGGGGTTAAAAAAAGGTGAAGACTCCTTTAGCAAACAGTAATTTGTGCACACAAGAGAATCATGGAGAAGCTTTGGACAAAGATAAATTCAGGAAAGAAGGAAACAAATTGACAAAAACTTGCCAAAACATTGCTCAACTTCTTGTAAATTGGGGACTTGACTTGCAAAATATCAGATCACTTGAACAACATTTTTTTTTCCTCTAAGAACTGTAGAAAGGAACCACAGGGAAAAGCAATGAATAGAGTTTAACTCTAGAATTTGGATACAAATCAGGATGTGGTGAGGTCTGTTTATCAGAGTCTCAGATGTCTGATACTCTCCTATTACGTTAAGGATATACTTCAAGTAGCTTCCATGGAGGATTGTGCAACAACTTGTATGAAATGGTGTTCTCCATTCTGTTCTTGGTAGGCAAGTGTCAAAAACTCCCTCTGCCTCATTTGGCACTTAGTGACATGAGTTTGGGGTTGCAGTTCTCCAGTACTTAGATCAGTCCAGTCTCTTCTACTGTCAAATATGGACGAGCCTAATGCCAGAAGGGTGTTACATGGGCCATAGGTTAACATGTGCTCATTCAGCATTAATATGTTGAAAAAAAAGTGTAAGGAAGTGGTGAGTGAGATTTCCTGTTGGGGAGTTTCAGAAAGAAGCTCCAGGAGTTCCCAGAGTCATTTGCTTTTACTCCTTTATCAGAAAGTAAATGCAATATCGTGATGAGGGCAGATATAAATTCTCCTTTTTATTCTTAGATTACCTTAAAAGCAGAGAAAATGGTTTAAAAAAACATGTGTTTGCCACGTCTGTCATTTTTCATCAAGATAGAATTCAGACACACTAACTGAGAAGAAAGGTTGTTTTTAGAGATTTGGGTTTTTTGTTGAGAATAGCTCCTTTCCTTTTGAACAACAAGGCTGATATTTTATCCTAGTTCACAGGAGCAGTGTTAGCAAAGGAACATATTTTGTTTTGCACAAAGTACTGCTTGCTCACACTAAAAAGTCTTGAGAAAGATCTGAAAGCAAGTCCAAAGAAAAGTGGAGAAACATTTTGACCAACTTAAAAAGAGTGAGAATAAAAGAAAGGAAAGAAGTTATCCAGGACTGAACTTTGCTGCTTGATGTAAAGGCCATTGCTTCTATTGAAGACAGAAGAGACTCTCCTGCCCTTTAGTTCATTCAAGATTAAATTTACACAGGGAATTTGCCAAGTTCTATTGTAAAGTTTCTATCTAGTCCTTTATCTTGCTCTTAGCACTGTAGTTTCTGAGATCTTCATTAACTATGAAATTTATTCCCATAAATCCATTTTGACAACAATACTTTTAAAGTACCTATTTTAAGTACCTGGTTTACAAAGATCACAGATATGTGATCTAACCAAAAATTACATAGCATATGAAAAAACAGGATCTGAGTGTCTTGCTATCAGTCCTGCTAAGAGTCTTGCATATAAATCAGTCCTTCTGCCCTTCCTCAAATCAAAAATTTTGCTTGAAAGAGTCTGTGATAGCACAAAGCACTTCATCAGAAATGACTGTGATTTGCCATCAAAATCGAATTGGGCTTGGCACAGGCACCCAAGGAAGTGCAAACTGATGCCGCTGTATCTGATACACAGTGAGTTTTCTGCACAGGATGCTGATCCACATCAGATCCACATTTGTCAGCCAGTTTATGTTATGTAGGAGCAGACTGCAGCTTTATTAGTTCATAAAATAACAGTTTATTTTTTAAAGCTGTCAGCAGTCAGTCTAAATGGCAACAAGTATGTTTGAGTGTGGTATGGTTAGTAAAAGTTGTTATTTGGGTTCTAGCTCTATCTCTGTGGTTTCCTTCAGATTATTGCTTTGTAAAGAACAAAAAAAACCCAAGCAGCTGACTTTGCATGAAAAAAATCCAGAGTAATGGAGACACATGCTTCTTTATGGTGAATAGTTATATATAATGCCTGTGCCATTCATTCTGTAAATGACCGTTCGTGATGCTTCATTTGTAATACAAGTATATGCATGCATACACACATAAATATATACTCTATATAAAAGCAACCTTGTGGCCGCAAGTGACATCTCACAGAATTAAGTATTCTCAGGTTTTCCTGTCTGCTATATGAAAATGAAATTGCAGCCTGATCTGAGGAACAGGAACGGCATGTTTACTTCATATCTGGTGATTTAGCAGAAAAATGTGGTAGAAATCCTGAGTTTAGAACTGCTCTCTGTATTTGAACGTCTTTGTCTTTCTGACACCTGAGCTGCTGTTGTTTTTCTCACACTTCAATATTCATGGTGTTCCCACCATTTTTACACCTGCATGTTTTACCTGTCAAATGGCAGCTTCTGAATCCCAAGAGAATTTGAGTCATGCTCTACACAAGCAGTTTTCTGAGCAGTGTTAAGAGAACTTATCTTAAGTTCTCATGAGGAACAACAGGTTTGATTACTGAAGGATTAAAGAATAAAAATCAAGTTAATGCCATCGGTGTTGTTTCTTAGAAAAAAATGTCCTTTTTTTGTAGATCTGACTGCATTGTCCGAGGAAGTTTTATGCTGAACTGGCAGGTTTAACCATATGAATGCTATACGTTAGTGGTTTTGTAATATGTTTTGAGCCACACACTATACCCAATCAGGAACTAGAGGAAATGGCCTCAAGTTGTGCCAGGGGAGGTTCAGGTTAGAGAGTAGGAAAAATTTCTACACAGAAGGAGTGGTCAAGCATGGGAACAGGCTGCCCAGGGAAGTGGTGGAGTCACCGTCCCTGGCAGTGCTCAAGAAATGTGTAGATGAGGCACCTGGGGACACGGTTTAGCAGGCAGGGTGTCAAAGGGCTTACAGTTGGACTCGATGATCTTGAAGGTCTTTTCCAACCATAATGATTCTATGATTCCATGAAATATGAATGCTCGATATGAAGAATTAGCTAACTGAAAGAGCTCAAAATAATTTTTAAGCAATCAACACTGAGTGGAGCATTTTTCCAGGCATACACAAATGATATAAGTGTACATATGGAAAACACAGATAATAGGGATTAAAAAGGATCTTGAGGTGTCAGCATTTTCAAGCATGAACTAGGGTGCAAGTGCTATTCCCTACAGGTATTGTCCAACCTATTCCTAACATGGGTGCCTTCTTCCGCTCAGCCTATCCTCAGACTTCCTAGGCAGCCTGTTCTGCTGCTGCAGATCAGGCTCATGAATTTGTGTCCTATTTAAAGTTAACATGGAAAAAATATTATTCCTCTCCAGGTGTCTTTTTTTTTCATATCTGAAGATTGTTGCCACTTTTAGTCCTCCATGGTGTGTTCTCATTTCTAGACTGAATACTGTTAATTCTGGTGACTTCCTGATCATTACTGATGACTTTCAATTTCTAGATCATGTTTCCAGACCTTTTGTTTTCTAGTCATTTTTTTCTTTTTCTCTTCCTCCACAATTATTTGAAGAGGGAAGGAAGGAGGAGGAAGAAAGAAATTCCCTATATTTCCCCAGGACAGAGGTGAAAGTATTTGAGGTGAAGTTTATTTTGTGTCTTACAGAGAGACTTCCTGTTTACAGAGCCGTTGTTTGCCCGTTTCACAAAAGCATGATGCTGTTAACTCACGTCTGTTTCTGATCTTCTGTAAGCCACAGATCCTTTTCTTCCAAACTGCTACCTACACCACTGTTCTCCACCTTGGCCTGGAACAGTTGCTTATTTTTGACAAAGAAAGTTTTGTGTTCAGTTGGTTTTATCTGTTTTGCTTTTCTAAAAATAACATTTTTAGATATATAACATCTAAAACATTTTAAACATATTTAGAAAAATAACATTTTTCTCCAATATATCCAGATCATTTTGCATTCAAATACTGACTTCCAAAACACTGTCTGTCCCTGCATGGTGTATATATATCTACTTAATTCTGAGCCTCTTTTAGGTAATGATGGGAACAGAATAGCTTTTAAGGCAGAACACATTGTTATATTTAAAATCAAATTGATTCTATTAACACCTCTTGTGTTCATATTTGATTACCTCTTTTGAAGCATCAATATGCATCTCAGACTCAATAATATAAAGTTAGGATTAAATCTTTTCATAGTTTTCATTCGATTGTTTCCAATTTTTATATATATATATAAAAATAAAGGCTAAGCAATGAAAAATGTGGAATAGCTTTCTTATGCATTACTCCCTAAAGACTCCCTAAAGATAAATACTCCTCAAGTTCTTTGCCAACTCCTTTGGCAAGTTAAGTTATTCCAAACAATAATAAATGCATACCAGTAGGTTTCCATTTTATTTGTGTTGATTGACCACTATTAAATATTTTTCCCAACTGTTTCTTCCCAAGAATGTTTTAAATATTCATCTTTAACTAGTTTAACTATATGAGATACATTGAACGGACAGCAGGCTGACAGAGTCTACTTCTCTGAGAGGTCTTTGACTATAGTACTCCCAAGAAATGTGGCACTTAATTTAAAAGTGTGTATCAATGTAATTTTTAAGGGGTCATTTCATTGAGAGGAGAAATAGCTTAGATTTTGTGAACATCAGTTAACAACTCTGTTTTAGACTTGTAACTTTGATATATACTTAACTATGATGTAGCATACCACTGATCTGAAAACTAGTTAATTTAACTTCTATTTTCTTTATGAGAAAATACCTTTAAAGGATGCTAGGAATGAAGATAGAGCCACTATTAGCTGACTGCATACAGATTATACAGATATAAGCAAGTAAAGTAAATTTACAGAATAGAAAGAACTGTGAGGGCAAGTATAGTCAGTGTATCTGGATGAAAAAAAAATGTGCAATGTTAAGAGAAAGCATAAGTTTTAAGCTATAAAATGGACTTGATGAAATATGTACATTTTTATAAATAGTCTGGCATCTGACATGTTAGATAGCTAACTCTGAAGAAACTCTGACTGTCCAGTATTAAGCCAGGTCACTTCCTATTAATGAGATCTGTAATTCATAAAAAGACATGCTGACATGTTCAAGTCCAATGGGAAATATCTTCTAAAACATCAATTCAGGTTGCTACCCTTATGCTTAGTGCCACCAGTGCAGGGCAATTCTTTCCACATTTGTGTGGACGTGCCCGTGACAAGTTAATTTCATGGTCAAGTTGCCAGGGATGTCATCACAAACATGTGCCCTTCTCTGCCTGCAGTGAATTTCCTCTTTGAGTTTATGTACCTCTGAGAGTAGTAATTAAGAGGTCTAACTGGAGACTTCGCCTTGGCTGTAAACGGAGTCTATACGACATGGTTCATTTTGATTTAAAACAGTATCACACCATAGCAAAGATTTCTCTCACACACCTTTATGAACACAGAATTAAATCCTGGAATTAGAAGAGGATATATCCTTTCTCTGTGTTATACTGCTACTAGCATCCTTCTCTATTTCTTGGGTCAATGTCCAGATTCAAAATCAAGCCATCTCCCCTACATCTGAATGTGACCTTTTATTGCAAGAATTTTCTTGCGCCCTGAAGGATTACATTGCCTCAAGACTTGATTTTAAATTGCCATATGCTGTTTCTTGAGTGAAAAGCAAGTTCTGTTGCAGGATTTTCAGCAGCAAATGGGACTCTAAGGGGAATTATGAATATTTGTAATAGCTCATGTTTCTTGAGAACTTGAGCTGTTAGAGGGAGGAAGGGTCAAGAGGCTACATTTTTATGCATTTCTCCCTCTCTAACTAATAGATACAATATATGATTTATGATTTATCCAAATATGGACCTACGCCGTTCCTATAATGATCCTCTTATGGGGGAAGTTTGGGACAGCCCTAACAGCTATTTTTATCAACATCTCCACTCTTTGAATTTCTGATTTAAAAATTTGTAGTGATAAAGGCCTTCAAAACATGAATCCCAGAACTGAAACTGTAAGAAATGCACCTCCCACCTTACTATGAATATGACCTGACATGAATGAAGAAAAGCACCTGGGGAATTAAACTCGTCATATTTCTGATCGCCCTTGAAGAATCTGAATTTATCAGCTGAAAGAAGACTCTCTCTTTTGGAAATGAGCATGAGCAAGTCTCTTCTCCTCAGGAGAAGTAAAGCAGTTCTCCTGAGTTCAGGACAATTCAGTGGGCAAAATTAATATGCATAATCTGAAAATAATCATTGGCACATGAATGCCTCCACCACTCAGTACTGCCAACCTGGGAACTTCTCAGCACCTGATTAGCATTAAGAATCACGGCACTAACTTTCCTGGAACCTGGATCAAGTCACTTTAGACTCCTATTTAAGGACTATCCAGATAAGATGGAATCTTGGCCTTCCTTGTTCACTTGAATTTGAAGGATAGCTCTTTTGTCCAAAAATAAGCTTTCCTTTGCTTTTAATCCATCAGAACAACACGGACATTCATACCCCATTCTGACAGTTATTTGTATATCGCTTTTCATGTTCTGTTTTTACAAAACAGTTTATATAATTAAACAAAATAATACCTTAAGGCTTGAATACACAGTTGTAGCAGGTCTGAACTAGAAAGGTTCTTCCTGTGTCTCTTCTTTTCATAAGCATTATATTTACACTGTCCTCATATGCCACAGAGTAAGCTACTCATTCAGCTTGTTTGCCTGCCTCACAACTAGGGTACTAAAAGTTTTGCTGCAGTTTCCCTTTTTTTTTTCTGAGTAGGTCCCCGAAAGCCTCACAGTTTCAGCCATCCCTGATTACTAACCACAACTGTGTCTCAGGCCCCGTAAGTCACCTGTAAGCCTTTCTCTTCTGTCATCCCATGACCAGCAATTGTTAAAATAGCTCCACAAGTTTTTTAAACAAAGCATTATTTTCTTTCCTGACGATACCTATCAAGGAGGGCAATAGCATAAAACAGCAAAAGGCCCCTATGTCCATGTCTTAGCTTAACTGTACAGTTTACTTGCAAATTTGGAGTAAATTTTGCTCTGCCTACCTGGAACTGTGCTTTGTATTCTTCAAGACAGTTCACAGTCTCTGTAGTGTTGTGTGAATCATTCCTGCCTCTGGCATGCCTTGGTCCCAGGATATGCTGCTCGCACCCTTTGCCCAGCTGGAGAGGACTTCACTGAAAGAGTGGCTTTTGGCAGCCTTCCACACTGCTTACATTGACATATGCTTCTCCCAAGAGGTGGGATTTTTGGCCTCCTTTTATTGAGCTTGTTCTTTTGTGTCATTTGAAAGGCTAGGTTGATGAAAAGGCTCTCATTTTCCATGCTACATTGCTGATACTAGCTCTAAAAGTGGAGTTTAGGTGTTGTCATCAGAGTTGTGTAAGGGGACTGCAGTTGCTTTGCATTACCTGTTATATGTCACCCAGGGCTGAGAGCCTGGACACCAAAAAGGAGCAAAACCAGCCCGTAGGAACTCCTAGATGAAGTGAGCAGAAGGGATCATTTAGTTTGCTTAAAACAATTCTAGATAATGAGGCATAAAATGAATGTTGAAGGCTCCAAGGGCAGTTCTGTTTATTGGGCATCCAATAACACGAAGCCGTTCTTCCTTAAGGCCTTGTTGTACGAAAGTTAAACAAATGATTCAATGATATTGTGCCTTTGTTCAATACTAATATCATTCCTATTAATCCAGCTACAACTGTCGGTCTCCATCCTTCTAGAGATAAAAATTTTCTCATCAAGTACTATCGGTCAGGTGACTAGACATAAGCAACTTCTGAAGCTCTCCCTTTCTTCTGAAATACTGCCTTATTTGACTACTGCCAAAGGCAAAGCAGTTGGCTTGTCCCAGAAGTTAGATAAAATGTTCTGCATCTAAAAAGTCTTTATGTAACTGACAAATTCTGAAAATATGTATTGCATAGGTCAATGCATACCTGAAAACGTTAGGATTAAAGTGATCAGAAGTAGTTTTGGACTGAAAAATATATTAAATACTCCATGTAGATCATAAGGAAATTAATTTTGAAAAATGACTTTCATTTAATACAAAGCTTTCCAAAGCAACTCCTGTCATCACCTATTTGTAAGGAATTTGGCAAACATGTACCAAGCCAACTGGTATTTTTTAATGAAAAACCCAGTGTTTTGAAACCCAGTGTTGATCTTCCTCTCCTCCCTCCACCATTCCCAGAAAGCTTTGTGATAGTAAACTAGGATTTCACAAAAAAATTGAAATGACATGGCCCTAAACTATGATTTTGCTGCCAACCCACTCAGCCTGTGTAGCGCCTCTGAGCATGTCCAGGGCTGCCCTACACCTTGACAGGGTTGTTGGCACTGAGATTGTACCTAATCCCAGCTGCATCCTGAACTTGGTGTTCTTCCACAAGAGTTCCCTGAGGGCCCAAACCCAGGCTGCTTTCCCAGGCAGCACTTGACAGGCTCTGATGGGATTGAGCTTCCCACCGAATGTGCCGGTGGCTGCCTTTAGAACGTTCTTTAGAATATCTGCAAAAGGAGAAGATCTGCTGGTGCCCCCTTCCTTTTATTCCTTATTAAGATCATCACCTACTAGTTAAAGCATTCATGGAGGTGACAGGCATCTAGGTTCAGCATCTCCTTGGGCTGAAGGTGTTAAAATCCCCATGTTCCACTCTAACAAGACACTTTGCTTGACAGTCTTTCTGTAGAAAACAGTGGTAAGCAGCAGCACTTCTAATAGTATCTTAAAATGTTCCCAGTGAGCACTAGTGAAAACATTTCTATAGTAATCACCCAGTTGCAGGGAGAACTTTATGTCTCATGGAGTCAGTTGAGATGCCTTAAATAGGTCTTTTCCATGGCTAGCTGCTGTCATTGGTCATAGAATGAATCCCATCCAATGCCATAAAAAAAGAAACAAACAAACAAACAGAAAAAAAAAAACAGATTTTTGTGTGCAGGATGCTGGCTGCCATCTCTAATATTATTCTTTTTCCTTTGTTTTTACTGAATGCTGGTCTTGTTTCCTGTAGTGTGGCAGCCATAACTGCATGGGAAAGTGCTTCTTCAGGGTTCTATTATTTTGGAAACTGAAATCTTTGAGTCAAATACTTTCCCACTGAAACCCAAAAATTTTTATTTGGGAAGGCTGCCAAGCTCCCTATTGGCCCGAGTAATTTGCATGTCTTGTGCCATAGTACTTGTATATCTCTGGAGTGTGGGGGAAGAGAGAGATGAGGTATACAAGCCAGCATAAGGCAGAAGAAGAGAGGAGTGCGTCTTCTCTGGTCCTTCTCTCTGGTCAGACCTAACTCCACGGAGTTGTGCTCGCTCATCGTGTGACAATCATCCTTGTGATTCCTCTTGACACTCCTAAATACTCTCTACACAGGCCACCAAAAAATCACAAATATCTAATATATTCAAATATATCCAAATCATGACCACTTTCTCTTTTAGATCAGAGCTTCATCTCATCTTCTGAGCATGATCCAGGAAAGAATGAAGTCATGGAAGGAGTCTTGTCCTAGTCAACAAATGCACTTTCTATAACATAAGATTACCTTTATACTTTACAAAAATTATTGCTTGGACTTTTAGCTCTATTAGCAAATGAAGAGATAAAGAAAACTCAGAAAAGGTCTGCTAGCATTACAGCACTGCTAAAATTTGAACTTGTATTTCCCCAGCATTTTAATCTTGGAATACAATTGAGATTTTGCTGTTTATTTTGACAGAATCTGGCCTACAGATATGTATTCCTTGTCCTACTTGTTCCAGAGACACTATATATCATTTTTATCAATGCTCAAAGTTGAAGTTCCCCCCAGAGCCAACAAAGTGGCATTTACTGAGCCATAACCTATCAAATATTTATGAATCATATCACACTAAATAAAAATAGAAAAAAATGTGAAAGAAAAAAAGTTTAGATATTTTTGTTTGTGTTATTCCCATCCAAGTGAGCTCTTCTGAAGATTTACTGAAATATGATCCATGTTTTTTTCCATACAAGACAAGCCCATTTCAAAACAGTTATAAAACACTGCATATAGGATGTGCAAGGCTAAACTGATGACTAACTCAGTAGGCATTATTTATTAACTTTAATTCATACCCTCTCATATCCTTCTGTCAGCTCCCTCCTCCTCCTCCTTTTTTTATTATAGATGAATGAAAACTGATGCTTCTGCATTCTTTTTAAGCCATCAAACTATGTTAATTATTTACGGTAAGGCACCACAGCTAATAACAAAAGTCCCTGAAGTTTTCAGCTTCCTGTTGCAGATGGTTCAGCAGTTTCTTGGCTTAAGCATTGTTTAAAGCAAAGTCATGAAATGACTGAAAAAACAGAAAAAAGAAAAAAGAAAAAAGAAAAAAAGAAAAAAGAAAAAAGAAAAAAGAAAAAAGAAAAAAGAAAAAAGAAAAAAGAAAAAAGAAAAAAGAAAAAAGAAAAAACACTTCGGAATTTCACAAGGCCAAATTTGAAGAGATCAGAGTTTGTCGACACAGTATAACACGGTTGAAACAGTATAACACCCATGTTTTCTAATTTTCTGTGCCCAAATGTCATTTCAAAAGCTATCTTGTCATAGGAAAAAAATTAATGGAAATGGAAAGGGACATCCTGTCAATGTAGATGCAAAATACAGCATGAATTTTATTGTGAAGTGTTCATGGAAACAGTTTTTATTGTGAGTATCCTTAGCTACCAAAAATATAGGGCCTAGATTCAAGTAGGTGCTGCAGACCTGAAACTTTAGGCATCTTTTTTGTAATCCTATTTGCAAACCTAGATATTGGGAAAGGTGATCTGATAAATCATCATCAACTGGCCTCCAGAAGGTAAAAGGTATAAGGCACACTACACTAGGTACTATGCTCAGCAAATAACAGAACTTATACTGAGTACATTAGTGATCTCCCCAGGTTCTTTCTTCTGTATTATATGGACACACTTGGTAGAGCCTTCCTGGAGTAAGAACTGCCAGGTTTGTTATCTATCCTGTCAGTAGTGTTGCTGGGCAATAAGGTGGCTTATGATGACTTCTATAAAGAGAATCAACATCTCTTCTTGCTGTGAGAGCAACAAACATTTGTATGTAGCCTGAATTAAATGAAGCTTTCCAAAGAGGCTTCCAGGCCAGACAGAGATGTAGTTATTCATACACAGCCTACGCACTTAATTAGTGGTTCCTCAAAAGGGAGCACACTGGGTATATAAGAACCACAAGACTAAGATCCTGAGAGTCAGACCTTCTGTTAATCCCAGCTGTTATTTATCACTTTCTTCAATGCTAAGGAATAATCCACATCTTTTTGTTACCACCAAAATAGGCTGAATAACAATTTCTTATATTTTTTTCTGATATTTACAGTTAGCCTGAAAGACTCCTCTTAACTCTTTAGACTTCTATTCATGGATGAATTAGAGCATAGGCTCTTTCAGTCACAAAACTTTTTAGATATGAACTCTGAGCAGAGTTGTGGATCACCTCTTCCATTTAGAATAATTGTTTCTTATCAGCGTAGCAGCATGCCATTGTTTTCATTGTGTTTGCACAATGAAAACTAAGTCTACAAAGATGGATGCTAAACAGATGGATAAGAAGATACCTTGTCCCCTCCTAATTACCTTGCAAGTGATGAAAAATGTGATTCATGCCTATATTGTATTAGATGCAACAAAGAAATTAGAAGCAGTTTTTACTTAGTTCTAACTGATAAGCCAAGAACCCCATACTGCAGTTATGAAAATATAATTATGTGCAGATGTAACAAAATCAATTTAATAAAATTCAAAAAAAGAATCAAAGGGAAAAATATGGCTTGAAGATGGCAGAAATAAAGGCTAGGAAAGGTTACTTTGGGATAAAGGGATTTTATGTTGTTGCTTATAATCTCAGGAAAGAACTCCCATCCAAACCACCTCTGTTGTGGTTATCATTAACTGCAGCTACAACTACAGAGTTAAAAAAAACTATTAATATTGATCTGATAGCTGTTGAGTCTGTAAATCAAGAGGAGGCTTGGCCCCGATCTGAAAGAAATGCTTACACTCTTCCAAACCACTCTATGTTCAGAAGAGGTTGGCCCCTCCACAATACCCTGAGGTGCGAAGTTCCCACGCTGCACGGTTTGCTGCCCCAAGGACTGTGCCTCCCTCCTCCTGCATTCAGACCTGGGCTGCAGCGTACTGCAGAAACCCACAGCAGGGTGGTCGGCAGCTCCCGAGCTATCCTTTAACTATGAATCAAAATGTGAACCAAGTGTCACAGAGCTCCACAAGCCAGTCTTTCCCCAGCCTGAGTTACATTCCTTCATCTGCAAAGCAACAAGGAAGAATTCAGCTCTGGATAAAACTTTTCCAAAATTTCTGTCTAGTCTTTAAATTAAGTCTGAACCAAATCTATTTTGAGCTTTGAGGGAGGCAGGTATCCGAGTGGATTGGTTTCAAAATCAGGAAAATGTCACACTTATTCCCCTGCATTTTCTAATTTCAACAAGAGCTGGGCATAGACGTGTTTGGAAACTCTGATGGAAGTTGTCGTGACAATATTTCCAGGCCAGTGAAATACAGGAAATATCAAAAATCTTTGGGGGATTGAGGATGATGAGATTAGCATATTAGCTTTATTTATCAGTAGAATTCAGAGAATTTGGAAAGATTTTGTTGCTCTTATTGAAGAAAACTAAATCTTTAAGCCTTTGGAAATCCCACTTTAGATTCTCACGAGCTAAACTGCCAGGGCTGTCTGGCAGGAGAGAGTAATTTTGCATCTGGGAAGATCATGTGATCATTTCCCACTTCCTTCATAACAAATAAAAAAAACCCTTACACTTCATTAAATTGTTTCTCTGTAGCACATAAAATGGCTTAAGCCATTTTTTGTTTATATTTCCTTTCTTACAGAGAATTTTGAGTAAATTTTACTGTTAAAATTTTTGAGAAATAGATTGGAATATATAACATAGATTGGAATATATACATCCTATTCTTAAGCAGAGTACCTTGAGTCTTGTCAGGTCTCTGGGCCAAATGCCCCAAAGTATATATGCATATCCTACTGTTTACCTAGTAATTCTCATCGCATCAGTAACATCAGCTGACACCTCACACCTTTAGAGACTTGAGATCAGAGGTAGAGTCCCGAAAGCCATCAAAATCTCATTCAGAGAATAGTTCAGAAAATAGATTAATGTGGTCCAGTTGGCAAATGCACAGAGCAAAGAAATGCAGTGGTCTAGAACATTTTTTAGCTCAGCTGATTTCTCTCTTCTGCTCAGTTTATTGTGTAAGGTTTTTTGTATTTGTGAGATGTTAGTGGCACTGTTTGTAAGGAAATATTGCAAAATCTCCCTCTCCTGGGGACAGAGGCAAGTGAGTCTCTGTGTAGGGAGCAGAGGGCAGGGAGGGGAAGGGATGCCACCGCAGACAAAATATGTGAAATTTCATTTTTCTTCTTTAAAACCTGTATCCTTTTATTTAGTATTATTCAGTGTGACTACAGGTTTTTGAGTTCCATTTAGCATTCTTTCCTGTCATTTTTTTCTTAAAAGCTAAAAAGATCCTGGGACACATTTTGAAATAAACTATATCAGTATGATGTCACTGAATGCTTTATGCCAGCTAAAGATCTCCAGCCCTGCTTGACACAATTGCCTTCACTCTTATGCTAAAGCAAGTTTTTTATCACCAACAAAGTACCTGATGTTTCCTTAGCTGGGAACCAAAGATTTGTGTGCTCTAGCAGAACTGAGGCCTGAGAGGAAGATGGAATATTTCACAAGCTAGGACACATTTTCACAAATTGCTCTTGCTCCTTATTCTGGCTGCACTCAAGAGTGACTTCATTCAGCATCCCTCCCTCTTGAAAGGTTTGGAGATTGTTATCATAAAACTTGTGATGCAGTAGTCAAAATCATCTGCCATACCTAAAAGTTAACAATTTAGTTTAAATATTTGGGAGCTTTTCAGAAGCATAATGGAAGGGACTGCCAGTTCCTTGAGAAGAATTTCATTTCATTATTCTTTATTTCATTAGAAAGAATCTAGGAATGAACTCTGCGAGGCCAGAGGAGTGCAACTGGGAATTAGGAAAGCATGAGGATATAAGTGAGAAAAAAGGAGAGAACTTCTCAGAAGAGGGTAGTTCAGGTCTGTTTTTAGAAGGACTGCAAGACTTCTGAGCAAATTTCCCCAGACTACTTCTTAACCTTGGTGAATCAAACAAAAAGAAGGCCAGAGGCTTCTGAGTTGTATTAGGAAGAGCATTGCTAGCAGGTCAAGGTGATCCTCCCTCTTTGCTCAGCCCTAGTAAGGCCACACCTGGAGTGCTGTGTCCATTTCTGGGCTCCCCAGTACAAGAGGGATATGGAGCTACTGAAGAGAGTCCAGCGGAGGGCTAAAAAGATGATTAGGGGACAGGAACATCCCTCATATGAAGAGAGGCTGAGATAGTTTGGCCTATTTAGCTTTGAGAAGACTGGGAGGGGATCCCATCAGTGTATGCAAATACCTGAAGGGAGAGCCTCAAGAGGATAGGGCCAACCTATTTTCAATGATGGCCAGCAATAGGACAAGAGGCAACAGCCATAAACTGAAAGTTCTGTCTGAATAAAAACTTACTGACTGTGGGGGTGACAGAGCACTGGACCAGGTCGCCTGAAGAGGTTGTGGAGTCTCCTTCTCTGGGGTTATCCAAAACTTGCCTGAACATAATCCTGTGCAACATGCTCTTGGTAACCCTATTTGTGCAGGGTTGTTGGACTAGATGATATCCAGTAGTCCCTTCCAACCTCAGTGATTCTGAGATTTCATTTGAAGATACAAGTTCTCAATTTTAGCCTAGAAGAGATGACATTTATCAACTGCCTTTCAATTGTTTCTCTTCTTTAGGTAAACCCTTTAGATACTTTTTGATAGTATGGGAAGCAATCACAAAAATTCTAATTCACGTAGTGTGGTAAGACAGGTGACTCAGTGACCTACCATCCAAGTTAAAATTTGAAATGAGAGACTTTAAAAATCCATTTAAAGATAAAATTGCATTCAAGACATTCCTCTTCACTTTCTCTGATGCTTGAATTGACTCATTGTCAATTGTCAAACTTTTTCTTGTCAAAGTTTAGGGATGGAAGGATGCCAAAAGGCAGAGAGGTGAAGCTGAATCTTCCACTGTGCAGTCTTTAATAGATAAGGGTTTGTTGGCAAATCTCAAACCAGGGTCATCTATAGAGCATTGATATTTAAGTAGACATATTTTGAAATTTAAATAAACCTGAATATGGAAAGTCTGGCTTTATATCAAAATTGTCAGCATCTTTCCCATTATTTAAATCTCAAACATAGCAAAAACTGTTTGTATTTGATTAGGCTTCATTACCTAGAGCTAAGGGCCCTAGTTACAAAATGCCTGAATTTTTATATAACCCTGTAACTCTTTGCTAGACAAAGATTTGTCCATATTTGTTGCTGCCTTCCTTAGCCTACAAGTAACCTCTGCTCTGGTAGATGCTCCCCTCCCACGAGCTGCTCTTTGCTCCACTGGTAGCTTTAATGAACAATTCCAGCTCTGCTAACAGATTCTGTTATTTTAGCTCTTGGAATGTAACACTGTGGACAAAGACAGTCTATTGCACACAGGATGCCCTTAAGTAAATTTTTCTGATCCCTCCTGAGACTCCTAAAAAGGTTGTTGTGTTTCAAATCTTAAAAGAGACAAATTCTTCTGTCTTTTTTTTTTTTCTTAGTGCATCCCTGTGCTAGAAACGATTGCCTTAAATTAGGATGATATACTACAGAATGGCCATACTGGGCCAGATTTCTTTGTAGTGTTACAACTAGAAACATCTTTCTAATTTCTGATATGTCACTCTTTTAAACAACAACAGCAAAAAAAAAAAAAAAAGCATAATAAAACAGCATGTAGTATAAACATTTAATAGCCTTGCCCCTTGATTCTTAATCTTTATCTCCATTTCTGTCAGATGTTGACTCATTGGCAGGATCTTCATCAGGTTCCTCTCTGTTTCATCTTCCTTTCTGAAGTTTTCTAGGGGAGAATGAGTAGCTGTGGGTGTTTTTCTTTGCTTTAGGCTACAGATATCACAGTTAAGAATCAATCTTATTAACTTGCACAGGTTGTAATTGGCCCTACATCAAAAATATCAAGAATAAAAAGCAGTGCAACATAGTCAAAAGAACATTTTAATCATGAAAATATGCAGATTCAGGCAGACTAGAGTTATCAGTGAATTTGTCTCAAATTTGGTAGCATAGGCCAAAAGCAAATCAATATTTTTAGCTTGTTTTTGTATTTTCAGAAAGAAATATATTTATTTTATCTTAAAGCACATCTGAGATTAAAACTCCTTATACTTAATCAGAGGGATTTTTTAAAATAATCTAAAACTAGCATTTTTTCAAGTACATTTTCTAAGGGAGGAGAGAGTATTAAGGATTTTGGTTTCAGTTTGATTCTGGGAATGCATGTCTCCAAGTTTTCGTTTTGATCTACTTGTAATTTAATGGCAAAAGTCTGCTGTCAAGATTCAAATCCACGGCATCTAAAACAAGGAAAGGAATAAAGAATGAGTTGTATAAAGTGCCCATGTTATATCCAGTAAAAGACTTAGATAGCACCTATCTTTTAAATGGTTATGCCCTCCTCCTCCAGTGGATTCCACACATGTGCCTTGGGAGCTGGGAGGACATCCATCCCAGGCACAGGAGAGGAAGGCTTGAACCTCTGGGGCCACTGCCTGGATAAATACCCCAGGCTGTATCAAATCCGATCTTAACGACTAGCTTGCACTTGGTCATTCAGATGGTTATGCAGTCACGCTGAATATACCTGATGTGATAAACATACATCATGAATCTACATCTTAATCATGATGTTTCCTGTAATTTTGTGATTTGCACCACAATTTAGGAAATATTATTCTAGACCTAGAATGTTTACTTCAGCTAAACATCAGGTTTGCAGACAAGCTCTGCACTAAAATAGTTTGGACAGCAGAGAATTAGCAACTCTTCATTAATTTCCTATTTAATTAAAGCTAACTGTGATATTTTCTTGCAAAGGAATGAAAATCCCTCTAACTTACTTATTAGGTTTCAGCTGTCGCTCCCACAACAATTGATCAGTTTAATTAAGCAGTTTGATATAGTGTACCAAGACATGTAAGACATTCACATACTGCTGGTGTGGAAATTAATTTCTACTAAACCTAAACACCCTGAACTGAAGAATAAATTCCAGAAATTACAGACACATATAATGAGTAATATTGTCTTGCATGCCAATGCAATCTGACTTACAACATCATCCTGTCTTCTCGCACTCCTTTTTAAAAATCTAAATAGTAAGTGAGGCCAGTAACAAAATTTTAACACACTCAAAGGTGCTACTGACTTTAGCAGGAATTTCTGTCATTGGTGAAACTTAATATTGCTTTATTTAGATGCATATACAAATATATATATATATATATATGCTTTTGCTGAGCCATGTCACTCTAGAAATACCAGTGAGGGGCTTCACAAAAAAAACAAGATTTAAAACAGCTATTAGAGAGCTACTGGAGCTACTGAAACCTAAACTGAAATTTGCTTTTCCAGACAGCTTTAACATCCAAAGGCAGAGATATCCGTGACAACTCTGCGAGCTGTAGTCTAACAAGCTCCTTGTGGGAGGATGGAAATGGACTTTGGACATTTGGAAATGGGACATTCAGAGTATCATAGGAATAGGACATTTGTCATTCTAGCAGGATATTTTGGGGAGCTGGTTCCCCCTCTAGCCTCACAGCACAGGTCAACACAAGTCATCACAGCCAAGAGCTTTCTTTGACCAAGGGACAAACAAAATATTCGGGGACCATATACCCCCAGTTCAGTGGTCCTACCTATATAGCCCATTTCCAGGCATGTTATACCCTCCTTGCCTCCCTATATGTGCTTCACTGGTATTTCTCCATCACAACTGAACATAGCTAGAAACATTACAGCAGACTGAAGGAAGCCAAAGGGCTCCAACACACCTGAAAAAAAAGGCAGTATGAGAGGTGTATTTGCCCCTTGGGGGTTGGGGTATTATTTAAGGCCACATTTATCATTGCAGTTGCTTGGGGGAAGGCTACACATTCCAAAGTACCTCCTTTTCCCACGTGGTATTGAGCTGTGCCATGGCTGTTCTGCTCATTGCACCACTGCATGCACCTGTGCTAGAGTGACATGAATGACGGACAGAATCTTCTAGTCTGACACAGACAGAGAAGGAGCTGTTGAGGCTGCAAGTAGCAATCACCAAAAATCAAGAGCGAGCAGGATGCATGTGTCTGCTGGTTCTGTATTATCTCTGAAGGCTTGTTTGTACCCATCTGTACTTAGGGATTTCTTTAAATGCACAAGCAATAAATTGAAAGCTAAGGGTTAATTAAGCTATGTCCTGCTTATGACAAAAGAAGCAAAGGCCTTTCATCTTGTTGCTCCCTTATTGATAGTTCTCGGAATTTCACAAAACCCCCAAAGCTTCAATTTTGATTGAGTTGTGTTAGGGGAAAAGCAGATTCTTCTTCAGTCTTGTTTCTCCTGATATTTTCAGTTACAGTTTTTTTGCCATATTAATTGCCTCCAATCAGGTTGATAATGCCTGCTTAGATCTCCTGTAGTTTACCTCTTCCTAAATGACAGGAGACTTTCATAATAAACACTTGAATGTTTATGAACACAGATTTTAATCTCCCAGCTGGTATTTGGGAATGCATTTCACTGTGTTTTCAGAGCACTTTCTATTCTGTTAATACTTATCTTTTTGTGCATTTTAGTTTTACTGAATGTGTGTAATAAAATGCCTGCATGGCATGTCTTTAACTTGGCTGACACAAAACAAGTTTTCTCTCTTGTTGGGACTTCTGGGGAAATATATCTTGTTTCTTTTCCTCCGCACCCAATTATCATTATTTATACAGTTCCATTCTTAATAAGCAAACTTTGCCAGAAACACACATCCTGATTTTATGATTCTCTCTCTGAAGGCAACTTTATTTGAAGCAACAGTTCACACTACAGTATAAAGTGTAGCTTTCCTCACAAACAGCTGAGCGACTAGTCTTATATCCCATGGATTTGTTTCAATGGTGGGGTAGGATCAGGTTAGAAATGCATCAGCAAGATTGCTTTTATTGATTCCAAGACACATGCATCTGTATCCAAAATAATAGTCATATGGATCAGCACACCTCCAAAAACATCACCATAGTTTACACATCATCAGGGCCAAGAACAGACCTACCTCAGGTGTCAGTTGATCCCTCTTCTCTTACATTCTTCCGAAAGCTTATCTGTACGAGAAAAACCTGTGATGAACAAGAAGCCTTCACACATGGGGAAGATGTATTTATAAAAAGTAAGAGACAGATGCAGGGTTGTACTTAGTTCTCATATTAACTTTTTTCCCATTGAATTATCGTAGTTGATGTGGTCTCATAATCCATAATACAGTTTGTTTAATGCAAGTGCTCACTAAGAGATACAGTGTCAGGAAGAGACAGCAAATATAATCTAGTAGATTTGTGCTAAGCATGATCTTAATCTAATTGAAGCCTGAGCCTCCTCTCCTGTAGCTAAAGAAAAGGCGCCATAATATTGCTTTATTTGATTGCAAGCTCTTCAGCATCTTGCCCTGTGTTTGTACGCTGTCTAGTGCCATGGAGACTTCTCCCCAGTTAAGGCCTGTGGGTGCTGCTGCAGTACAAATAAATGAGAGTAAGGGGAGTGAAATGAAAGAAGAGATTGTTATTGCCATTCTGTTTGTGAAGCTGCTGCTCTCCCCTTCCAGCAAAGCCCCATCAAGGTGGAAGTATAGATATTTCCTCAGAAAGTTTTAGTGCAGTGAAATAATTATCCGTGTGAGTGATGTTGCTTTTGACCTGGAATCAAATTTGGCTTGTTTATAATTGCGAACACTCTAGAAATGTATTTATGACGTGAGTTTGCCCTTCTGTCTGAGAAGCAATAAACAAGAGTCATGAGAAATGACAGAGTCAAGGAGGGCTTAAAATTTGAAATTAATGAGAAAGCTGTTTCCTCATACCTAGTGCTAAAACCTTCCTCCATTCGATGTCAATTTGATTTCCTTACTGAAACAATTAAAACTACTGTCAAGCACTGCCTGTCTCACCCCAACCTCTAACAGAGCCAAACATTTTGTCCTTTGCCCAGAGCTGAGAACCCTGGCAAACACTTCAACTGCAAGTGGCAATGCAAGCAAGGGAGCAGAGCACGTCGCTCCACACACCTCTTGCACTTGGAGGGACTATGAGGGAACCAATCTCTGAGCGCTGTAAGCAAGCCAAAGGCTTCAAACTGGAAAACCTGGGAATATACTTCTCAGCAAAATTCTCCTGCTAGCCCAAGTGGTGCTTTGTGTGTGGCGCTTTGTGGGACCCTTCCCTAATAGCCATGTTGTTCAGAGAGCTCAGCAGAGTGCAGGGACCCAGCGCAGAGGAGCCACGTGTCCCTGACTGGGACAGTCACACTGGAATCACCCGGTGCACTGCCCTGCTACTGAAGGGCCCTGTGGGAATAGAAACACATTGCTTCTCCTAGCCTTGGAAATGCTTTGCAGATGGATCGCATTATCAACATTGTTTAAACATCTCTGACATTCCAAGCACACGTGCAAAGAAAGCCTGCAGGAACACCCCAAGGGACGCTGTGTATGTGTGGCAGACCTGGCTCTGAAATTAAACCTTTCCTCTCCCGTAGCGCAGAACTTTGCTGTATACGTGAGGATCCCTTCCACTTTATCCCGTGTAATCCACTGCTTGGCCTAAGTACAGCTGGAAAGAAGGGCTTGAGCAACTCCTCCATCGATTCCATGGCTTGCAGCCTCTCCACCGTAGCAACGTAACACATATATATGCATGTAAGGAAAGGTTGCCAACCATTTTGTGCCCCCTAAAATAAACTCCACTGCGTACAGGACTTCCATAATTGAGCTATTTTTGTTTGAGAGCATCATACAGAACAACAGAAGGGCAAATGATTTTCCACTTGCATAGCCCCCAAAGTGCAAAGGCTGTTATTCACAATAATCCTGTGATACTGAGTTTACATTTTCATACCACTGTGTAAATAAACTGCTTCTCCCCACATCTTCGTGGGACAGGTAAGTAAATGTTTGATTTTCCTTTCACAGCCACAAAAGCTGACACAACTGGTATATATCACTGAGGGAGAGCTTTGTGCTGCTTCGGGAGAGCAAAAATACATAGTCATAGAACTATGCGTTGGCAGGGACCTTTGGAGGTCTTTTAGTCCAACCTCCTACTCTAAGCAGCAGTATTTCCAATGTAAGTTCAGGTCACTCATGACTCTTAATATCAAATATTCATTCAGCTTAGAAGAATTTCTTTGGAAAGTTACAAATGTGAAAAGTCTGTCATTTTGGACTGCTCTGTTTTTTTCCTCCAAAAATCATTTATCTTTGTTTTAAAAAATGCAGTGAAAACAATTGATCCTTACTTTGCTGTTATTTTGTTGTTATTTTTGATAACAGAGAAGCTATCAAACCTTGCTTCTTGGTAGTTTCAGTCCTATTCCTCCAAAAATTGTGTAATGCGCTCTCTGAAGGCAAGTCTTATCAAGGAGCTTCTGCAGTACCTGTCTGTGACACATATAGATTGTCATTAATGATATTTCTACAACTTTATTTATTTGCCATATATAATGCTACAGTTGTGGTAACATGTTGTATGAAACTGGAAATCTGCATAAGCAATTAAATGTTTACTGATTCAGCAAGATGTTGCTGCTTTTTAAAATATCCTGTCAGTTCAGCCTTCAAGGTCACTAAAGCTATCCAGGCACCTTTTTAACTCCATTCTAGTGTCAAGTTATGAAAAACCGTTAGCCCAAACCATTGATGATAACACTTGTGGCTGTGCCTGCCTGGCTGAGCAGAGGTCCATAGGAGCACTTTCCGCAGCCTCTGGAAATCTGAACACATCATTTCTTCTCATGTGACAGGCTATGTCAAGTTAAGAGATGCGAATCTTCTGAACCTCTAGGAATATACCAACTCATAATTTTAACTATTCTTTTTTTTTTTCCAATACCAATTTTGTCAGTTTTAACTAATTTGTTTTATTTCCAGCCCAAAGGAATCATGAGGGACTTGTATATTGACCATACAGAGGTTACTTTCTTGTGGAAATCCGTGAACGTTGCATGGATATGAGTTGGTGAGCAGGACGTTCCTGTGAAGTGATCATCCTCTAGACCTGAGGTGAGCAAGGTGAGCAGGAAAAGGCTGAAACCTCCTGCGTCACAGGTTTACTGCAAGTGAATACAATTTTATGCTGTCAGAGAGATGCCTGGTATTCCTTGGCACCGTTTTGGCATCCGGGTGAGTGCTCTCCTTTGCCCTTTCTCCTCCCAAGGATCTCAAAGCCAACAGACCATTTTACAAGTTGTCTAATGCTCCTTTGAGAAATTGCTAATAGCGGCGGCCGTGGAGGAGCAGCTGGGGTCATACCGGAGGCGGCAGGGTCAAGAGCACGGCTCTGTCTCGCTGGACAGCTGACCTCCCCGAACCCCTAACAAGAGAAGGTATTTCCATTAACCACAAAGACGATAAACTAGCTTTGTTTTGCTTGGCAGGGACACAATGGACAGCCATGTGGCTGTCACAGCAGGACTCAAGGAAGCTGTAGAGCTGCCTGGCTGGTTGAGCGCAGCACAGACGCACAAGTCTGGCAGGCATGTAAAATATGTGGAAGAGGGTTTTTTTTTCCTGTTTTAGTGTGTAATTTACAATGGAGAGTGGCCAAACCCACCTAACTGCTCTGTCTAACCATGTCTAACCACCACCCGTAGCCTCTACTGCCCCAGATTTTACTTCCTTTTATGAGACAAATCTATTTACCTGAGAGGCTCTTGATTTCACAGGTATCTTAGGCAGTTTTGGAGATCCAAACATATTTCAGTAATAACACAGACAGGTTTTACTACACTTGGAATGCCAGGCTTCCTTGATTATTGCTTTTTTATATTTATTTATTATTTTTTTAATAAAGAAGGTCTGATGCTCTGCATATGGTACCCCATAAAACAGTGAAGGTTCCAGAGCCTCCATTCTACTGCATTAGTCAACCTCCAGCAAATTCATTAAAATGTTTCCTGCTTTATCCTGGAGACATATATATACATGTTAAAAAATAAATAAATAAATAAAAGCTGGATATTCACAGAAATGATTTTTGTTTGGTCAATATACCTTATGATTTTTTCCGCTTTCTGATAGGAAAAGAGATGAGCTGAAGTACTTTATTTCCATAACAAACACTTAAGCCTGAAAAGCAGTAGAAAATTATAATTTATGCAGTCATTTTGCCTCCATCTTTGTAGCATTTCTTAATGGCCAAAAGATGGCTCTGCATTTGTAAAAATACACAATTTACTTGCATAAAAATGCACATGAAAGTATATAGGCAGTCAACTTTCATGACATGGAAATAATCTTGCAATCTTCAGTAAACCAGCTAATAAATTACCAAGAAAAATGAAAGGCATAAAAAGCATCATAAAAAATAAATCTCTTTCTGGAGTCATAAATGATAGAGAATTGACCATCAATGGCCCAGATATATCTGAGTCAGAAAGAGTTCAGTATCAAAAATGAGAACAAGGAAGTTCTCAGCCTGTTATCTAGAATGTAGGAGCCTGCTCTTTAATAGATGTCACAAAACAAAAGGCTGCCTGTGTCTGATTAGTACCTTTCAAAAAGAGTTTGTCCTTTTGAAAAGTGAATATATTTCAGCTCACCTAAAGAAAGGTTAGAAAAAATGGACATAAGAAAGGAGACACAGTCTTTGTCGAGTTACGGGGGGCTTGGTCATTGAAAGGGAGGCTGTTCATTGCAATTGATTAGCAGCAGATTTGAGGGGGAGTAGCAGGAACATGCAGGTCTCATAGAAAGCTGAAATTTTCATTGTGCAGGTAACCGGAGCTGAACTTACTCTGCAGCGATCCACTGAAAAAAAACACAGACAGCAGGTCCAGCTGGTACTTGTTCTACAGATTTTTCTTTTTTCTGCCCATAATTACTGCCCATCTTATTCTCCATCCTTTCCTTTTATTTTTCAGGAGGGGAGAAGGGAAAGAGAATGGAAAATATTGAACAGAAAGTAAAGATGGAGGAAAGTTTAAAAACATATGCAGAAAATGAAAGGTTAGATTCCTTTTTCATTAAGAAACTTACTGATAAAGTGCAGTCCCTGCCCCCAACCTCACTTACAAAATTCTTTTCAAAAACTTGAAATAAAAAGACTTTGATATATTTATTATGAAATGCTTTCTGTTTGGATTGAATTAGCTTCCATCCCTAATCACACTGAAAAGGTGAAAAACAAAAGCCACACAGCTATGTACTTTGAGCCTGACCACAGCAGATGATGGGCCTTTTTCATTTTAAAGTTGGATTGCAATTTCACAGTACAGCCTCAAGAGGAAATGTGGAGCTGAACCAACAACAAGATAAGGAGAAAATTTTGGCATAAATACAATGTTAAAATTTAGTTCTTGCTTTCTTCCTTTCTCCAGACAAGGAGGAAAGCTAGGTCAGTAAACAGCTGCTATCATCTTCATCATTTTACGTAGATGAGTGTGGTGTGACGAACATTTTTGGGCTTTTCTGCTCTGAGCCATTTCTGAGGCAATGTGCTACAGAGGGACAGTTCTTAATATACTGAGGGATCAGTGTTTGATCTAACCTAAACAAGTAAATTACTTTAAAATGAGATTTTACTGTCACTGAGAAAAAAGCATTGTTTGTCTCTGGAAGCTCCGAAATATTAATTCAAATTTTCTTGAGAACAGATAGCGTTTTAATCACATTTCAATGTGAAGGATTTTTTCCCCACGATCAATCTGTAATTTTTCATTCATTAATTTCTTGATTTTGTCTCTAACTTCAGAAATAATATTGTTTCAACTAAGAAACATTAAATGTTTTCAACTCTATTCTGTTGCTAGTTGTTCAGTTCAGCAATTGCAGGTGGTTTCTGCTTTTCAGCCTCTATTTTTTCCCATATGAGACTTCTCTCTTTTTTTGATATTTCTGCTCAGATCCATTGCCAGCTGAGTTGAACCATGAGTGTTTCGTCCGTTTGCTTCTTTTGCTGCCAAGATGTTAAAAAATTCCCTGATTTTCACCACAGTTCCACTGGCAATAAACCAGTTGTTTTCTAAAAGAAAAACTGAATAGAGCCTGTTCCTAAATTCCTGTTTTTTTCAGAATTATACAGAATATGGTGGCCCATTCAGGAAATGATGGGTACAATTTGGGGGAATGCACGGCCTCGGGACCTCTCTGAAATGACAGCCTGGATGTGGTCGTGATCCCCAGCCAGGGCCGCCGGCAGCCCAGAGCCTGGCTGGGGCTTCGGGAAGCAAAATGAGAGGCTCTTGGGAGAAGACAGGGATTTACAGGTGAGACCTGCTGGAAAGCTTTCAGCAGCTTTCTTTGTGATTGCCTTCCTCCTCTGTGAGAGCCAGATTATCTCTTCTTCCATGCACAAGACAAGTGCCATTCCTCTTTTTTGAGTCAGCCCCAAGTGTTGTCAGGCAAGCTCTGTGCATCCAAAGTGTTCCTAACTCCAGCCCATGATTTATATATCACCCTGTAGTATTAAATAATTCTGCAAAGTTTATTTATTTATTTAAGCACAGTAAAAAAAAAAATATTACAAATAGCCTATTTCAGACTATTCCATTCACGCAACTTCACTACTTCAGTTGTCTTCACAGTGTGGTATTCAAAACATTCCCCCAAACTACCTGAAATGCTGCACAATCGCACTGGGTGAATACTGAAGGCTCTGTTTGGTTTGCTGTGGCCTGTGGTGGGTTTCACGCTTGAGCCAGTGACCTAATTATTTGGAGAGCAGAAAGACTCATAAAAGACACTGCTCCCAGAACAGCCAGAGAGTGCCAGGAAAATACCAAGTCCTGAATTGTGTCCTGCCAGATAAAATGGTTTTCAGTTCACTTTTAGGGAATTACATAATTAGGTGGGGGGAAAAAAAAAAAAAAAAGTTGTTTCCATGTGCCAGGATGATTCCCTACCAACTTAAAAGATCATCTGCAAAAATACTCTAACATTACTGGCAACCTACTCTCTCTTTCCACCACTGTATTAAAAGGGACATAGTTTCTTTGCCTAAAGTATCAAAATTACAAACGTGCAAAATCGGGTAGGATTTTCAACACGCTGAGCCCTGGTGTCCGTGAACTTCCACAGACTGCAACAGAGCAGCTCGAGCAGAAGTTTCCGTAGTCGGAAAATCCCACCTGTTTCTCTCTGTGAAGAACAGACAAGATAGTTTTGCTATGTAACTCATAAAGTGTATGTTTTCTAAAGCAGAATGTGGTTTTCAACATGGAGCAAGCAGTGATGCCATCTAAAAATGCCTACTGATGTTTACGTCAGTGCTTTTCTTATTGAGGGTCTCAGAAGAAACCAAAAAAAAAGATAAATTTTTCACCGTCATTTTGTACAGTTTCATAATATCCACCACAAATAACTCTCAAGTACATATAGTGTACTCTTCCATAAACCAAAAGGGTAGTTAGTTTCCTAGTTGTTAGTGGAATGTGAGATAGACTGAACAAATTCAAATTTCAGTTCAAACCTCAGACAAAAATTCTAAATTTTTCAGATTCAATCCATGTAAAACCATTAAGGTTCATATGCTGTTTGCCCCAAAATATGAATTGCTTTATAAGTCCTAGAAACACTGCTCAATCTGAAGATTTCCAAGGGTTTGGGCAAATTCAATATAAACAAAATATGTTGCAAATCTGAGAACATCTGGTTCAAGTTTCAGGTTTGTAACAAACTTGAAAAACAGTGAACCTTATTTGTTTTTAATTTTAATGTTTTAAAATTTTCCATAGCTCCTCTCTTTTGTGCTATCACAGATTCTTTGGAAATGCAGTGCTTTGGCACATGTTGACATTGCGTATATTGATGTTCATGTAAACAGGGAAGTTCATCAAATAAGCAAAATTTTACACAGGTAAGGACTGAATTAGTAGTGTCTTTAGAGTTCTGTTTAACCTTTAAGTTTATATAGAATGTTAAAGGGAGGTAGCAGACATAAAGAAGTAGGCAGTCCTAAAATTGCAAAAAGATGGGGAAACATTAATATTCTTGGATCAGCACCTAAGCAGACCTTAACATACGCAGAATGAGTCACCAGCACAGTCCAGACTCCAGTTTGTCCCCTGGGTATGATAGTCAGCTGTGTTTAACTTTTCATTGACTCAAGCATGGCAGTTCACCGCTTTATATGTTTTCCAGTTTTGTCAAGTCCTCACTTTTCTGATATCCTTTTCCCCTGATGGTCAATTTGGGAATCACTGTTGCATAGTGTTCACACACTGAGATACTGCTTAGTCATCTCTGTAATGGTTTTCTTAAAGCTTTGGGTATTCACTTTCTGGGAATACAGTCATTTTGCTCTGCTCTTCAGATAGCAGTGTCAGGCACACTATCTTGCTACAGTTTCAGTTTGTTTGATTTAGCCTTTCTTTTCTAAACAAACTTAACATCACCTTTCTGACCCTATTTGTACAACACAGGATAAGAGAGTTCAGATGCTGATGGTAAATTTCCCCTGATATAGAAAATCTGCATCTAAGTTCAGATACAGTTAGAAAAATGAGGAAAAATGACTTATTTGTATTATTTAGGATGCACAATGCATTTTTTTATATAAAAGAAGGGATAGCTAACTTAAGCTAGTCACAGGTCTTTGGGTAGAGGATGGAAGAGGCCACTGTGTCATCTAGTCCAGTTCTCTGCAGTTCCACACCCAGTTGAATATATATATGCCAAATATCCCCAGACACCAAGAAACTTTCCCAATATTGCTAATAAAATTTAAGGCAAAAATCCACAAAAGTACATGTCATAGGTAAACAGCTGGAAAGACCCAGTCTCCTGCTGCTGTTTTAGGTCCCTACTACAGAGAGGAAATCATTGTATGAAAATGCCCTGACTGGAAAGAAAAAAAAAAAAAATAGTTTGGGGAAATGGGAAAAAAATGATAGCAGCACTATCAGTTCCCCATCAATCCAGTGGATGGGCCCTGTGGTGGGCTCTGTCATGCATGGATTTGAGTTTCTCCTGTGGGGGGGGCCAATGTTGTCTTGGACAGACAGACAGATTCCAACAACAGCCCAAAGTCAGTGATTTTTTTATGTGATGTTTATTTATTGAATCCTCACACCAGAAGCATTATTTGTAGAGGCGGGGGAAACAAACAAACAAACAAACCAAGGGGAAAAAAAAAAAACAATGAAATTTGTGGTTAATCATCACAAAATTGAAAAGTCATTCAGAAAAGAAAAATTAAAGTAAATTACTTTGAATGTTCATGGCAACTAATTAAAATGGAGCAGCTGGCTTATCTGAGACTATGCAAGAGGGCTTAAATAACCGGTTAACATGTCAGAAGGGGAACGTGTGGTCTGATTTATGGGGATGTCAAATGCCTGAAGCACAGTTTGTTTCAGAGCAGGGTAACGATGCTCAGTTATTTGGAAAAAAAAAGGATCAGTGACTTTAACAAGGATTAGAAGTCTTATCAATAGTTTGTTAGTGGTGTTTATTTAGCTAATTCCTTCTCAGGCCCTTCTTGACTTGGTGTTTCCAGCTTTAAATTCTTTATAGAATTTGGTTTTCTGGCCTTTCTTCAAATAAACAGTAATTTGCAAAAGTACAAAATGAGATGTTCAATGAAATACCAGGCCAACGTACGTAAATACAACTGCACTGACTGCAGTGGGAGTTTAGCCTGCTTACTCAGAGGCTGGACATGACCCAAAGAAAAGTTGTGACTTGCCCATGATCACAGCGAGGAGTCAGCATCAGAGTGCCTAGCACCTGAGTCACGAATGTGGCCGAGTCACCCACACCTCTGCCGGTACATGGATTCACACAGGATGTATCATGTCTTCTTCCTTTCACTCATCCTCAGCTTGCTGAGCAATCCTAACACTTATCCTGGAGCCAGCGGTCAACACAGTATTCTCCTTCCTTCTTCTCCATCATTCTGCCCCATCCAAGATTTATGTCAATGGCTCATTTTCCATAAGATGTGTGGATCTGGAGCACACCATCTCCCTTATACCTGTTCCTCAGTCTGGCTTGCTCCCTTCCCTTGTCCCACCTGAAGAGTGGGATTGATCAATTCTGACTTCTGTCCATAGAAGATGACTACTAGGTTTTTCTCTGATCAAACAAATCAAAGTATTTCTCGATTTCCAGTCATGAGAAACTTAGTTTGGTGCGATCAGAGAGAATATTCCCTTCATTTGAGTTGCAGCCTGGGGAATTTCTTCATTAGCAAAATAGCATAAGGTGTAGGTAGCTCCAAGACTCTTGTCTAACCTGGTGCCTGCCCATTTGCAAAACACTACTGCTGTCAGCTTGCACAATTTTTATCCACAGTAGGAAAAAAGTCTGTTTGCAGCTAGAGCCAGTCTTTTGATAACATGGGTCAGAAACCAGAGGGTGATGTGAGAAAAAGTGTATTGCTCAAAAATAATCCCACAGTTTGTCAGCAGACCTCATGATTTGGGAGAGCTGCCACCATAGCTGAACTGTTGCTGAGAGAATGGCCATGCTACAGATAAAGGGTTCCAGTTGATGCCTAGTGAACCAAGGCTGTATGGAAAGGAATCAAGGGACCACGCTTCCCAGGGAGGAGACACCCAAAGGTTAATTGCAACAAGGCAGGGACAGAGGGAAAAAGATAGAGAGGAAAAACTTGTATTAAATTCAGCTCATGTTCAAGAGTCTGGGATGCTTGTGTAGCAATGCCTTGACACATCCACAGGGACTTCACCCCACTTAGAGCTCCACAGTACCTTACTACGCAACTGAAGCTGTGTTATTTAGAGATGGAATGGTCCATAGGCAGTGTATTTTACTACCGAATATAAGAAGGAAGGTAACGGTGAAGGCCAGTTTCATGACACTTGGCAATGCTCTAACCCTCTTTCAGAATACTTTGAGGTTTTTTTGAGTCCAGTAGCTTTTTTTCGGGGTACTATCAGTTAAAAGTTGTGATGCCTGATTCATTTTTTTTGTAACACAACTCCATGGTCTCTTTGGAAAAAAAAAAAAAGATATATATATATATTTGGACAAAAGTCTTCTGCTTTGTGTGTTCCCAACAACTCTAAGGAAATTTGAAGTGAGGCATAAAATGTTTAATATTCTCAGATTTAAAATTCAGCAAGGAATGCCAACCAATCACAATAATGATTATTCATCATTTATACCCATTGCCACAATATTTAAAAAAAAAAAAAAAAAAAAACAGGAAGGGGTAATGATGTAATATGACTACATGACTACATTACCTGTTCTTCCATGATGGAAGTCTTTACTTATGCCTTACTTGTTTTGACTGACTACTGCTTAAATCAAAGTTATTAATGCCTCCATGTAGACCTGCCTAAAGCAGGTGGACATGTCCTTTCCTGGGCAAAGAGCAAATATAGGTTTAAAAAAAGATGAAGAAAAGTAAGCAGCCAAACCTCTCAAGTTACTCAGATCTCCTTTGGAAAAATCACAAGAATGGGTAATGCTGGAATAAGCATTATGAAGCTCCAGTTTAAATAGGGTTAGCTGGCTTTCAATTGCCTTGAATAGAAATAAGCTTCATATACTGAAGTTCTTATAAACGTGTCTTCAACATCATCAGCTGCTGAAACAGGATTATCCCCAGATGTGAAGCAGGCACAAGAATCATCAAAGCTTCTTCATCTCTCTCTCTCTCTTAATCTGTGGTAATTGCAATTTATAATTAAAAGCCATTACCAGTCTTGCATGTTCTCTAGTTAGCAAAAAAATAAATAAAAAATAATAAAGGTGTGGTAACTTTTAAGTACATTGACTGTAAGGTTCAGAATCCGTGTGAGCTGCCCAGTTCCCATAGGGCAAGGACAGAGCTGGAAGCCCTATGAGGGTGATTCAGAAAGCCTGTATGCTGAGGAAGGCTCTGCCAGGACCTGGCCGTGGAGAATGCTAAGCACAGGGTATGACTAAAAGCCCATCCTTCTTGGAGCCTGAGCCGCTCTGTGTGGGCTCTGTTAAGCTACGCAGGGTCTGCAGCCCAGAAGCCCTTTGAGAAGGCTGATACCTTTGCATTTTTTTCATTCAAAGGGTGAAAAAGTCTATGTTGTTTTTTTTTTTCCTGGGGAGTCATTGAACTCGGCTGCTCTTTTGCACAATAATGAGGTTCTTGCAGCACCTAGGGAAGCAGGAAGCCTGAGCTGATTTCCTTCCCAAACTGAGGAGACTTAAACCCCTTAGCTCCATCCCAGGCATCTCCTTCATGACCACCCACTGGTGCCCTGGGATGGTTAGAGGGGCTATATTAGAAAGTACCAGATCCGAATCTTTAACCTGCTTCTGGGTATCTAAACAGCCAGGCCATAGACAGAAGCTTCTTTTTCCCTTGCAGTGGCACAGGCTCAGTGGGCAGGCTGAAAACCGCCCTTGCACTTGGTTTTGAAACCCCATTACTCTTGGGACCCACCTGCCCAAAGCCAGTGAGCTCTGCACAAGTACAGAGGCAGATGTTTCAGTTCCACTGAATTCATGCCTTGAATCTGCAAATCTTTAATTTGATCTAGTCCTCAACTCACAAACCTCTAGGCTATAGAATAAGATGGATAAACCATAGCTTAAGCCCATTGAGACATATTTCCAAAACACATTTGGCAGTATAAATAATCTTAATAAAGCCAGACCCTCCTAAACTGACTGTGCTAGATCATACCACTAAGTGGAATTTTACAGTGATATCTAATGGCCAGCAGATTGAATTAAAACATCCCACTGAAATAAAATTACAGCATTGTCACTTCTATCATACTGGATTTTCACCTAATAATAAGAAACAATAAAAAGAAATGTATTCTCATGTTCCTTAGCAGTGCAGTAACAATATTTTCCAGCTATCTGTGTGCAGCATGTGTCAGACTGTAGTGTTTTATTTTCCAACAAGTCACTCTTTTACGTGCCAACAGGCAAAATACAATAGTAAAGCTAAAGGCCAAAACACCTCAAGTGTTTTCTGACTCTTTTCATCTACAGATGACATAGCAAAATGTAGGTAGGATAAAAGGCTGTAAAGTTGTAGGAGGTCAACAGTTAGATATTTAATATTTCATTCAGCTGTTAACTTCAGCAAATCTTGTAACTTTTATGCTTATTAGCACATCAGTAAAGTATTTTCTCTTTTGTCAAGGACTCCACAATACATTGTATTTTTCATTGCAGGTAAGAAGTTTGACAGTGAAGGTATGTGACAGGGTGTGCTGCTCTTAAGGGAAGTCTTATTTGGTGGAGGGGAGAGCAAAATGATCAGTGACTACAAATTACCTGCACGAAAAAATAAAAGTCATTATAAATATTCTTTTTTTTTCAGGGCAAAAGAGAAGAGGGTGCATGAAAGATATGTGGCAGACAGGTCATTAGTTCAATGCTGACTCTAGAAGGAATTGCAGAGCCTCTCTGCTACTGTGTGATGATAGACTCTACTCAGTACTTCTCATAAGGCAGGATTTAATCCTATTAGCCTACTTCCTTCTGCCTTTTCTTTTCTCTTCTTTTCTTACTAGCAACAGATTTACTTAGCACGTATCTCAGTGATTTACAAAAGCGATCGAGTGATAAAACAGGTTGATTTGCAGTCAGTACACTTTACTGATATTTTTATTGTTCTCTCACCCTGGCCAGGGTTTGGAGAGCACTTTACATAGCCACTACCAGCGTAAAGCTGAGCATCCTCAGACTCTTCAGGCTCAATTGATTGTGAGAGTTCCACTCAGGAAGACCTTCAAGCTATTATTGTAAAGTATGATTTGCTTGAAACTGAGTAGGTGATTATACAGAATGCCGGTGCTTCTTTATTCATTTTTACTTTTTCAGCATTACATTAAGCAGTGAATGGCCTCATGGGTCAGATTTTCTATTATCCTTCATCTTACATTACCTATTTACATCATATCAAAATAAAAGCATTCTGGTCAGGAAGAGTGTAGCAATAGCACAACCCTCTTATCTCCATCGATAGAGCAGCTTGTAGAAGCATCTCAAACACAATTTTTAATAGAGAAGGCCTGATTGCCACTAACATGACCCTGGGACACAAAAATAAGCTAATCAGAGATTAATATTTAACAGAAGCCCTTAAAGATTCATCCCCTATAACAATCTTACCAATATTAATATAAAGTCAGCTCTCATTGAACTGAGAGCAGGGAAAGGTGATTTGGAACAGCCTGCATGGATTTACCCAGGACAAATCATGTCTGACCAACCTGATTGCCTTCAGCTGTGAGAAGGGGGAGAAGGCCTGGAGTTTAGCAAGGCTTTCGACATGTTGTTCCATAAAGTCCTTATAGCCAAATTGAGGAGATATGAGCTACATGAATGGACCAAGGTGGGTTAAAACTCAAAGTGTAGTGAGAGTAGACAAGCAGGCCAACACATGGCCTAGAGAGACTTTGGCATCTCTAGCCATGGAGATACTCAGAATTTGGCTGATGGTTGTAGCTGTAGCAGGTGAAGGCCATGTGGAGAATGAGCCCACAGCTGCAGCCAGTACAACCCTGAAGGGAATATAACTGAGTGGAAGGAGCCCTGGGATGTAGGCTGAGCTGAAGGAGCAGATATACAGAAGAGCAGCTTGGTGCCAGACCCAGAAGGAGCCATGGAGCCTGCCAGAAATGCAAGTAGACTGGTGAAGCATGTGAATATGGACTGGATGGAATTAGAAGAAACAGAATCTGATAAAGAATAAGCTCACAAGCCTGGGCTCCTCAATTGCTACACCAATTGTACCACAACAGATGGTAAATGCCCAGGCAGTTTGATCTAACTTAGAAGGTGGCTTTGAGTAGGATATGGAATGATATGACTTTCAGAGGTTCCTCCAGCCTAAAATACTCTGTGATTCTGCAACTTTAAGTCAAATTAAGTTTTTCTTTTGTGTCACTGGAAAATGAAAAAGTTGCAAAAAGTTCATTTAAAAAAAATCATTTAAAAGACAAGCTCTCAGTGAAACTGGTTTCTTGTGAAACATCTGAAAGAATAAAAGTTGATACCTAAGGCATACTTATAAAGGGCAGAGTACTGAATTTTATTCTTAGAGAGCAGCCAGCTTGACCACGTGTGTGATGGAAAGTGCTGGGCTCAAGCTGCTCCTTATTGTAGGTCCAGAGAAGTTCCCTTATTCACACAAAATTCACAGCCCAGATTCCCCTGCCAGTGTAGGCACTAACAATTTTTTTAAAAAAGGCAGACAGTATTTGTTATCTGCTGCCATATTCCAAGGCAAAATTTAGAAAATGTCTTATTTGCCTTTGTTTACACTGCAATAAATTGACATAGAGAGTCCATCAGTCAGTCTTCCTTCACAGACTCCTTGGTCAAAGGTGGGAGGAGAGTTGAATTTCAAACAAAATGAATGAGTTCTTAAAGAAAGTGATGGTATCAGCTGTTTTTTTCAGGTGCCCAGTTCTACTGCTATCCTAATGCCTCCTGAATAAACCTATTCAAGGCCTCAAAGAAGAGGGATATTTCAATTTTGGGATTCCAGTTCAGCACTGACAATTGTTTCAACAATTTGGTGCTGTGGACATGCATCAGGCTTGGAATTGAACAGAGCTGCAATTCAAGGCATCTGGACAATGTTGAGATTGAAACTGAGGTAAATACAGAATTTTAAACTTTGCTTTAGGTCACAAATACATAAAGAGTTTTCAGACCATGATGCTTTATGTAGTCATTTAATTCTGCTGCGTGATGTGGGGGCTCCCAGGACTGCTCACGCCCAGGGTAATCCAGTAGTGTTTGCATCAGCAGGTCCTATGGGTCATTTTCTGTCACCGCCAAGAGTTTTGATACCTCAGCAGTTCTTATGCCAGATCTGCCATGGGTCTTGCGGTGTAATGCTAGATTTCTGCAGTCAAACTGGTTGCCAGCCCCTCATGACTCAGAAGCCATAATCCCCTTGGGCCAGTGTGCATGGTCAGCACACGAAGGCCCCCGTGCCCCAGGGAGATGCTGATCTGTGCCACCTTCTCTGCCTAATCTGTGTCATCCTCTACCACTACTGCTGCTTCTGCACAACTCTTTCTTCCCAAATGTACTCAACAGTCACAAGATGAAGACACTGGGCAATGATTCACATTTCTGCAGTCTGTGCTTTGGAAGCCTCCTCTGTCCTGACCTGATTTAAAGCCACCACAAAAATAAGGTAAAGTTAAATCAAGCTCTCATTCAACACCAGATAGTTCCCTTCCCTCCCCTGGAATTTGTCAAGGAGCTCTTGGTAACCTCTCTGCTTTTGGGCCAGGTCTTGGTTATTGCAGTCATCATATTCATAATTCATTTGGGGTTTGTGACAGAATTGTTACTCCTTGTCTGTTTCATGCTGTAACAACAGTAAAATTTAACTGCTTTCTTTTACATGCCTGCAGACACTGCTGAGAATTTGGATTAGGCTCTGTGGTGGTGGCTACTATCATCTAAGCCCTCTGTTAGTGAATATCTTAAACCCTTTTCTTGAGCAATTTTATTACATGGCATCTGGACCCTAATGATGTGTCATTGCTTAGCATAGGGTGTACATTTTGTTCAAAATGTAGTAAAAGATAGAGTTGAAAAATATCTAATAGTGTTTTCACATGTATGAAGATGTAATGAGATGACATACAGTACAGTTAGCAACATGCCAGCCATGGCAAAATTGCTAACTGGGCTTTTCTACCACAGCTGAGCAAAGAAATTAGCCTAAAATCCTGTCTGGTTAGTGGGATTCCCTTGGTCACTATAAGGCTTCCTGAGATACCAACGTCTTGCTATTAACCTAACTTAAAGACAAAAGAATATATAAACATCATTCTATGCTCAATGGTTGTCCCTTGCTTAAAAGAGATTCTAGTAGATGACTAACAGACATGTAGCTCATATGAGCAACTCCAACCTTTAACTAAAACATAATATGATGACCAAACGCCACCAGATTTATCTTAGTCTTGTAGCAGTTAGCTTTGGTTTAGCAGTTAGTCTATGGGTCTCCTCAGCTCAACACAGACAGAGAAGATACCTCCTTCTTCTGTAGCACAGCCAAAGTCAAGTGCTTTGTGTGGTTGAAACACCTTTCAACTTGTATGTTGAAAGAAGATTGCTGAGAACCCACCTAAACTCTCCATTCTCAGGCTAAGCACTAGCAAGGATTCTATAGTCTACTAAATCCATTAAAAATGTTTGATATGTCATGAAGGCCCACTTCAAAGTTTTGTTGTTTTAAAAAATGTGAAGCCTAATCATTGCTACTCATTACAGAAGGCTAGCAATTTCAAAGGGAAGCATTAATGCTCTAAGTAGCTCTCAAAATTATGTGGTTAGGAAGAACAGATGATGTTTGATTCCCTTAATTTCTTTGCATGACAGGATAAAAAGGAAGCAATTCTTGAGGCTCTTATAAAACACTGCAGAACTCGTGTTGAGGCTGCGAGCTGTAGCTGTGATCACAAAGTTGCATATCTCTTTGTATGTGCTTCTCTAGTACCATTGTTTATGTCAAAAAGTAAACAAGATTCAAAGAAGGACAATGGCTTATATAGGAGAATTGAACGCAACAATTGCACTTGGAATTATTTATTCCAAAAAGAAATATGAAAAGCTATTAGACACCCCCACACACACACCTAATTTAGAGTATAAGTCCACCTCTGACTGAAAAAGATTAGGAACAGATCTACACTGTGGGCGGGAAGCTTGGCACTTTCAAAGCGTTGGATAGTGGTACACTCATGCAGGAGGATAAAGTACTTGGAGTTCAGAAAAGATCAGGAGTGGGTATTCTGTGTCCCTGGTTTGACAACAAGCGAGAGGTGCCCATCAGCAGGGAACGTGAAGATGGGTGTGTGGAGCTGTCAAAGGCTTGCTTTGCTCACTGCTGTCTAAGATCTGGGCCATCGATAGCTGCCAAGGGGAAGGTATGAGAAAGGATGCCTGAAGCCATCTATTTTTGAGTGCTAGCATTTACAGAGGAGAATAGTAACACAGAGCAGGTTTTGGCACTTCATTTGAGAAGGAGTCTTTGTAGGTTCCTGAGTCACCCATGGAGAGAAGTCTCCCCAAGGTGTTCAGGGAACTGGGGATAATAAGTAGCCCAAATCACCACTGTATGAGATTCAGTACTGAGCCTCTGAGGTCCTGCATACATGGCAATGTCTGGTCTGTGCTGTGAGACCCGAGTGCTGTCGTGTGCAGACATAGCCTCGGTATTCAGCCACCAAGGATGGGGAGCACCACATAGTGGTTTTACAACCAAATCTATTGCTCTCCTCACCTTGCCGCCTTTCAGCACTGCAGAATATGCTGGATATATCATTAAAAATAAAATTGATGCCATTAAGAGCATTAAAAATTTTAGAATCTATTAGTGGAAAAATTTCTTCTTTACAGGAAGGTGCTGAGCAGGAATATCATGATGGTGAGTGGACTTCAGTGAGTAACTTAGTGTGGTTAATGATGAGGATTTATGATTTTTTAGAAAGAGTTAGCACTTTAGCAGTGCTAAACAAACCCGTAAAATAAGCTTTCTCTCATCACTTAGTCATTGTATTTAAGCAGTATCATCCCAGTGTGGGAAAATATGATGTTAAAAGCATTCAGATTTTGACAGAATAATTGAATGGAAATTATGAATTATGTTCATGCTACTTAGAGGGCCCATCCTTTTCTTAAAATAGAAACAGGATTCCAAGCTTATAATTTTTTAGATCATTAATTAATTTAGTCCTAACCCAAGACGCTATAATGCTTATGATTGCATTTTGATTAGCAAAATTACTGAGATTTTGGTGTTACTTTGTCTAAGAAGTCGCTAGACAATTTGATGGTATATACTTTTTTATTATATATTTATTGAATTATACTGTTTTGACAGGGCCAGCATTTTATAGAGGTGTCACTGGGTCAATACAGTTTACAACAGCATCAAAGGCTTATTTTCATTGAAAGAAAAAACTGAATTAAGAAAAACAGACCTTTTTGATTTAAAAAGGGGTGTTTTGACACAATTCCATTCCAAAATTCTTGGATGGTTTCTCCTTCTAACCAAGAATGAAAACAAATTTTGAATTTCAACATTTTCTTACGTACTGAAACTGCTGTCCACTGGCCAACTCCACTTGTTTTTATTGAATCCTTGTGTTTCAGTTAAGCATTTTGTACTGCATGTTCCCAAGTCTAAGATGGCAGAAGTTCTGTCTACTCTTTTGAATATCTATTTCTTTGTAGACCATGTTCACATGGGGCTTATAGATGGGAGCAATCCCTCTGTGGATGGATTTACAATTTTGGAATGAATAAAAAACCCCTAGAATTCAAAAAAAATCCCTGAAAAAGGAAAATAGTTGAAAAACAATAGTGTTTAATTACAATTTGCTTCATGCACTATTCTTTCTATTTGTACATTCACATATATTTTAATGACCATATATTTATAAAGCCAAAAAAACCCACATGCAATATACATATATAAATTCAAAATGTGTAAGATTTTAAAAACTGTTTAATTCTTTCAGAACGCCTAAAAGAAGTCTATTTTAAAACCTAAATTTAAATAATTTTTTTAAACATGCATATAAATTGCACACACAAATTCACGGACTACTTCTTACTATTGGAGTTTTTGGTTTAGGGATCTCTAGCTTTGGGACAGTTTAATAAACAAGCTTGGGAATCACATCTGCATGTCATTATTGAAGTCAGTAGAGCTACTTGTATAATTTTTGGACTAATCATGTAAATATTATTCTGCCCAATGTATTACTCTCATTTAAAACCTCCTCGTTTCCTGTTTCTGTATTCAGCATAGAATTAATGAAGCTCTTGAGACTTCCTAGATTGGACTCCTTCTTGTAATTCCTGATGAATGGATTTGGTTATGTAGATTTTTTTATGTATATTTGCATACAATTATAATTCACTTCCATACTTGAATTATAGAGACAATTTCTTGAAGTGACACATTTATTAGTGTCACTAATATTATCCCATTTGCATACTAACTTAATCTTCATCAAGAAAAAGTGTGATTTTTTTTTTAAACTTTTATTTGTGGATTGTGACAAGCATGACTTTTATAGAATCAAGCATTATTCCTTCATCCCTATAAAAGGGATAGTAAACAATGAGAACATTAACTAATAGCAACTAGGTGTAAAAGATGAGTCTTCTGAGTGTTAGCCATAACCAGCAGGAAAAAAAAGATTAGAATAATTCATAACACTATCATATGGATAAACAATGTAAATACTATTTAATTGAAAAGGTGTAGTTTAAGAAAGTATTTTAAAATACAGAAATACAATAGCTTAGTTTAGCTTAGTAAAGTATTAACTATAAGCAATTTGAAGAATGGAAATTTCATTATTCTAAGCTTTATGAAAAAAATATAATATTCAATAACTGCTCAATTGAGGGAAATGCATGCTTACTTGCTTGCTATATCCCATTTATTTCATTGTCTGTAGTGTATTGCTTAGAATAAAGTCTTACAGGTAAAAATATAACAGTGTGGATCATGCTCAAAATTCCTATGCTCTTGACAATGAAAAATTTATGTAAATAAATCAATATAGCCCCCTTTGAATGCCAATTTCTTTTCATGTTCAGAGGAACAGCTCATTCCCATCGTATACCTTATTAAATCATATTTCCTAAATGTTTGTTGTCCAGAAAACAGAAGGAATTTTTGAATAAATCTGAATAAATTTATTTGAATAAATGCAGGTTGCATATTTTCCTTTATTAATATAGTCCTCTCTCCACTATTATAAATTTATTTTTGAAATCATAATTAAATCACAGAGTCACAGAATGGCTGAGTTTGGAAGGGACCTCTGGAGATCATCCAGTCCAACCCCCTGCTCCAGCAGGGACACCCAGAGCACGGGGCACAGGGGGGCAGCCAGGCGGGTCTGGAAGGTCTCCAGAGAAGGAGCCTGCACAGCCTCTCTGGGCAGCCTGTGCCAGGGCTCTGCCACCCTCACAGGAAAGAAGTTCTTCCTCACATGGAGATGGAACTTCCTGTGTTTCACTTTGTACCCATTACTCCTTGTCCTGTCGCTGGCCACCACCAAGAAGAGTTTAGGCCCCTCTTCTTTACCCTCTCCCCTGAGGTGTTTGTACATGTTGATAAGATCCCTCTCAGTCTTCTCTTCTCCAGGCTAAACAGGCCCAGCTCGCTTAGTCTTTCCTCATAAGATGGATGTTTGAGTCCCTTAATCTTATATTCGTCGATGTGGACCCTCTCTAGAAGTTCAACGTCTCTTGTCCTGGGGAGCCCAGAACTGCCCCCAGTCCTCCAGGTGCGGCCTCACCAGAGCTGAGCAGAGGGGCAGGATCCCCCCCCCGCCCTGCGGGCAGCAGCCTCCTGATGCAGGCCAGGAGCCCATTGGCCTAAATGACTAGTAAACATAATGTTTTGTACTTAGTAAAGGAAATAACTAGGCAATTTCCTACATCTGAAGCCGTTCTAGTCTATAAACATCACATGAGCTCATTTTTCCTCATGCTGGCACCAGAGCATTCTTCACAGCAGTACATGTGAGCCAAGGCTAAACCCTGCAGATGTTTTGTCTGTGAGATGTTTGGCTACGCTTACAACCAAAAGTTGTGCGAAATACACTCTTTTCACTCTGAAAAAAAAGAGGGAATGTGAAATAGAATTGTGGAGATAAGAGCCTTCTAAAGTTGAGGCAGCTCCTAAAAAACAGTGTGTGTTTTTGACTTAACCTTTATCAACATTCAAAATAAATTGTTGCCGAAAAGTTTTGTTGTATTTCTAATCAATTGGTAACCACTGGAGAGTGTGATAATAGTTTTTATTTCTCTTTATAGGAGCTGTCTTAGAAATCCATATGTAGAAAGGTCCTTATAAACAAACTAGTCAGGGAGCAGTTATTGCAGATGGCTTCTGTTCTACTTATAGAGGGGAAATACAATTCTGTGCATAATCTTACATGTTCCTTTCTTTTCAGTGTTAGCAGACAAAAAGTTTAAGAACATAATTCTGTTGGTAAATAGATCTCACATTTGTTTCCTTTATGTGATTTGCAGGTGAACAACAAATGCTAATTCTGGTCCAGGAATCGGTCTTGTCCAAGTGATGCTATAGACTTAGAAAAGATGGAGATTTTAAAACTGTATTAGGATTTCTTTCTCAGTAAATATTTTGGACTTCTAATCCAAATAACTGTACATTCAAATTCTGCCAAAAGTACTGCAAGAGCCAGTATTGATAACTAACAGTCTCAGATGCTGTTGCTTTGAAAGTGACTGAATCACATATGAGTATACTATTTTAAGATAAATATTTACATGTGCATCTGTGTTCACACGAGTAAATTAGCTTTCTGTTTCTGAGCTGACAATGAGTCCAAGAGGGAGACAATGTAAATATACATCAATTGTAGTAAGATGAAAAATAAATAATACTCTCATCCAAGCAAGAGAAGAAAATATATCCAGTTGTTTAGAGACCACTTATCAACTGTGGTACTCTGGTCCCTTCTCCTTTCCAGTACTAAATAGATAGGCTACTCTCATTTGCTCTGCAAGTGCCTTTGCACAGGTGTGAGGTGGTGCCATCCATATCCCATGTAGGAAATGATGTTCCCTAAGTTCCTTCTACCCAAGGCAGCAGCAAGGGCTGACGGGACAGTGCAACTCCCAGAGGTGAAATCTCCTCCCTGGCATGTGCATGGAGAGCAGCACGCCTTGCCTGGGCCACGCATGTCCTGAGACCGTGCACTTGAACCGTGCAGAGAGCGTGCCCTTGCAGATAGTGCAACGTCTGTGCTGTGGGGCTACCCTTGTTACCAGCCCAGGCAAGAGGTAACAGGACATCTATGCAACAAACCCTTGAGCTCTGAGAATTTCTTTCTTCCATATTACTGGCACAGATAAAAAAGGAAATGGATAAGCTCAGCAACCATATTAAACAAAAAGCCCAAATCTGCAGGAAGTGTTCCATGTAATAGGAAACTATGGCTCATTGAGTGGGTGGCCTTTGGGCACTCATTCCCTGTTACATGCCAAGGAATTGCTCCTAACAAGCAAAATAAAACAAATGAACAAAAAAAATATGCTTGAGAACAGAAAGTATAGCATAATTATGAAAGAAACCTTATGAAAGAACTGCCCACTTGTTTGTTGCAGGACCTGGCACCTTTGAAGAGCTAAATGTCCTTACATACACTTAAGTACAACACAGAGGACTGCTACTACTCATCAGAAATGCTGGTTCAGGAGAATTAAAGGCTGTAATGCTCTACTTTTTCAAGCCTGTCTTCAGAAAAGAGAGAAGTCAGGAAGGTAGTGAGAGCTTATTTAGGTCTATCTCTTCCAGGTGAAACAAAGTACCAGGAAGAGATCTCCTGCTTTGCTGCCAGCCTGAGCCAGTAAATTTTCCTTGCGTGGTACAAAGACCGGTTCCTGTACAATGGCAACAAAGCCAGGTTGTGCAGGTCTGTGCCTAACCTAATAAAATTTTATTTGGAGATTAATAAGCCTTCTTAGAACAGCCACAAGGTCACGATGTCATAGATATACTATTTCAAACCAAAGCTGGCTTGCACAGACTAAGAGACAGCTTAGTTTTCTCCGCGGTTGTGATCCAGAGGTAGTGAGGGTAGGAAGGATTAGTTTGTCAACACTTGGATTTGACAGGGAGTTGTCTAACTTCTCTCTGTAGTCATCTGAGAGAAATAGACACTTCCAGAGCATGATTCATTTGAACCATGTCAGATATCTACTTTAGGATGAGATGAATTGTTCTAAGGAAGTACCTGGTTTCCCTGAGCAAAGAGTCTAAACAACAGCCTTGCAAGTAGGTATCTTTGGTGGAGACAAACAGAATAGGAAAAAAAAGAATTCTACCTTCTCTATCCTTCCAGGTGTTGCTGAGTGCTAAAAAAATGGCTTTTGAAGAAGAATTGGGTCTCATGCTAGGAAGATGAAAATGGTAAACTTTAAGGATGGCTCTGATATGGAAGAGAAAGGTTTTATCTCAATTTTCAGTACCCTATCAAAAGTTTTTTGGTCTGAATAGAAACCAAACCTCCCTCATGAGTGAAAGGCTTCATCCCATATAAGTGAAAGTGCCAGAAAGCCATGCCAGAAACTGGAAGCTAGCAGATGCAGGTTACTGGAAGATACTGGTGTAGGTCCCAATAAACAAAAATACTGTTGAGATAGATTGCCTTATTGCCTTGCATTCAGACATAGCCAGCATGTCATTACTCTGTGTTTTTGCCTAGTTGCAGGCTCATGTTTCAGGACTTCTCCGGATGCATGCACATGCATACAGCACAGTGGTCTATCAGCAGGTCTTCTCAGTTCAGGCTGTGAAAATTCAGCTGTGTGGTGGCCAGCCCCCAAGTAGAGCTACACTATACTCACGCTGAGCCTTTGGGCTTAGAGCTCCTGTCTATGCTGTCTGTAAGAGTCATGGCACCACACTGCTTTTCTGCAGGCCTTTTGTGGCCTGTTTTGAGAAATGTACTGTGAATTTCAAAGTTGTAATGCAATATAAAACCAAGCTAGTTTCATATAGTTTCAGATTTCATTGCTAACCTTCCAGGCAACTCCCTGAGTAAGATGCAGGCAAGCATTTCATGACCTTAATTTCCCATATGGTTGACTCATTATTCTACCTCCTGCAGTCAACACTTGATTTCTTAATGCATTTTCCTTTCATCTCTTGCTTACAGTTGTCATATTGGTTAGAAGGTATTGCTGTGATTAACACCAGAAGTACTGAGGTAATAACATTCCCTTTCTCAAGGCAACCAGGAATTTTTTTAGGAATAATCACTACCTTTATGCACCACATTTTCTTATGTCTACATACATATGCATAAATATATAAATTATAACAAAAATGATGACTGGTCATTGTAATTATATTTTCCCTCTGAGAGGGAAATCATGCCAAGAAAAAGGGCTGTTGGAAGCGTAAATGTTTCTGAGTGGGCAGTCATCATTTTTTTATGCTTAATCTGGCACTTGGAAGTCTTTGTTCATGGCTATAGCTCCTAAGGGGATCACGACACTGAGTATAAATACTGAAAGAAGCTGCAGAGTGTTTCAAGCAAAAGTAATGCTCCTTGATAGGAAAGGTGGCTGTGGTGGTGCTGGTAGAGTTATGTGATGTGAGTGGCCCCAGACTGGGGATGTGTAATAAGGCACAATCCAGTCATTATCTGCTGAGTCCTCTCTGACTGGGGCTGTGGAATGGAGCTGTCATCAAGCAATGCCTGGGACTGCAGCTCCAGGTGCCTCAGGAGGACAAAGTGAAGCGCAAGGTACAATTGCCAGTCATCATTTTGTTAGCATGAGAATGAAAAAAAAAAAAAAAAAATCATTTCTCACTATTTTGCAGATTTCAATTAATCTCTTTGAGGGGGATAGTACTATTAGAAACATTAAAGTAATATATACTGTGTTCTCAGTCTGGGGCTGGAAGCCCGAAGATGTTGCATCTTTACCAGTAACTAAAGAAGAATAAGACCCTTGAAATTCATCACTTTACTTCTCTATAAATGTTTGATAATGAGAAATATCTAGTTTCCTAAAAATATATATATATATATTCATAACTCTGGCCATCCTTATAATGGTAGAAGTCACATTCCAAAAAAGTAGCCAATAAATCATGTCATTGTGAAGTAGAGCAATGATGTTATAATACAGGAATAAATGTGACATGTGGCAAAAGAGAAGTCATCTATTTAACAATGATCATATGCAGCCATTGCCATATATATATGTATATATATTTTTTGTTTTGTTTTGGAAAGGTTTGAAAAGACTTGGAAAACCTCCTGTAGGGATTACATTTCCTTAATGTGTTCCCTTTCAGACAGAGGACTTCATTCTCTTCTCCTCCTGACCCCTATTTTTTCAAAGAATATATGGGTTTTAAGCCGTTTGCTAATGCTTGGCAGCACACATAAAATTCACTAAATCTGATTTAGCTGGGAGCATTTACTGGAAGGAAATGCCCACTGGGAAAGCCAATGAAAGCCAATAATGGGTCATATTAGTTTCAATTAGCCAACAGTTCTGTTCATTTCTAGCTACTCCACATGCTGGCTAAATCCACTTAGAACTATTAAACAGTTTATTTTAAACAATACCATTCAAAGAAAATAACTCCTATTCTTAACACAATTGGTAGATAAATGGTGACAAAACCTGCTTATTTGGACAAAATGCTATTTCACTTTTGCGAAATATATTTGGCCCAGGTGCCAGATATGCCCAAATATACTTCCTTTGGACAATCTCTGTGTTGTAAATGGAGTTAGGAAAATAAAATCCCCCAAATGCACAGACTGCTGACCTGAAAAAAGTGTATAAAGAATTAATGCAGGATAAAAAGGGATGCTATTCCAGGTTTTCAGGATGTGAAGGGCACCTACAGCATGAAGAATCAGTGTTCTTACTAATGGGTCCTCCCCCTTCTTGTTAGGAGCTGATCAAAAGTGACAGACAAGTGGTATAAGTGGCATGTAAATTGGTGGGATGGGTGATCTGTAACAGAACAAATGCCCTTTGTATTGGTGCCTCTGAAAATGCTTTTTTGTTCATTCCTTCTCTCCTCAGTGATGCCAGTGCTCTTGAGCAAGCCTGACAAATGTTCCCTCTCTTCTCACTCTCTTGATGTTGATTTACAGAAGCTTTTCATGGCCAGCATCACCCAAACAATGTAAAACAAACTTGTCAATGTTTTCTTTAGATTGTCGCAGTTCTGGGCTTTGCTTGACATACTTGAAAGACTTAAATAGTGGCATGAAATGCAGAATTACACACAAATCCCACAAATTACACGCATGAAAAAATGGACAGGACCTCCCAGGGCAGTCAGATATTTTTCCTCAATGGTCTCCTGTGGCTGTGCAGCTCAGCCCACAGCCGAGAAGGACGATCTGGCTCGTGAGAAACAAGAATTCTCTCTCAGATAAATAAATTACTAGAATTTGCTAAAGACTGTCATTTTGCAGCCAAATCTCATGCAAATATGTCCAGATATTTTCATTTCTGTGCAGATTTTGTATTGGTATAACTTTCAAATAACTTAAAAAGCTTGGGTCAGTTGTGATTAAGGTGCTTACAGAGGGCTTTTGGCACTCAGATATCTTTTGATTTGCGCTTCAACTCTGTTTCAGTTCAACTTCTGTAAAACTGGCAACAATTGGATTTGCTATGTTATGCAAAGTGCAGTTAACTAGAACAGGGGGTGAGAGACTTAAACAATTAAGTGTCAAGCATATGCCTCTAATGCACTCATCTAGGTCATGAGTGAAACGGGAATGGCCTCTCATTTTAGGTGAGTGGGAAGAGTTTGTCTCAAGAGAAGAATCCCCAAGAAGCCTTGAGAAAGGTCTCAGAGATAACATAGAATTTCCCCCAGAGAGAAGGCATAGGGAGATTTTCTTTTTTAAAATTAAAATAAAATAAAATAAAATAAAATAAAATAAAATAAAATAAAATGTGAACAGTACAGAACCGGACATGAACTTTCATGCAACATGAAGACAACCAGCTGTACTCATACTTGCAATGCCTCTGGGAGCAAAGATGTTTTCTGCAGAAGCAAGTAACTCTCACTTTGAAAAATGAGAATATCAGACTCAGCTGCAAATCCTCATGAGCCAGAATAAAATTGCCTAGAATTTTTCTTTTTACCTGAAGTATAAATGTCTACTGTGAGCATTTAGAAGTATCATGTACTACATTTTTGACCCAAAACACTAGATGAATGTTTTTTTTTTCTTATGTGGCAATTCCTAAATTCCTTTATCTTTTTTTTTTTTTTCTTGTTGACTGCCCTGTGAACTCCAGAAATCTAATGGCCTAAGGGTGAATCATTATTCTTTGATTATGGCTTACTAATTATAGGGAATGACATAAGTCCACTGTGATGCAAACCTGGAAATTACTCAGAGAGGCTTAATCCTTTTTACTTGTTCTTTTTATAGCTACATAGATCCATTTTATAATGTGTATTAAGGCGTCTCAGGGCTTGCATTACTGAGCATCATAACACTGCTCAAGTGTCTGACAGTATGCTGCCTCCTGCTCTTTATTCTACAAAAAAAAAAGCATATTTTGTGGATCAAACAAACTATTTCTGGGTTTCTCACTCCATGGAAATCCCACACATTTTACAATGCACCTTTCAGAGGCAAATAATGCAAAACCCCAGGATGACATAACTAATGACATAACTAATATTCATCGAATATCCTCACTTTTCTCTGGGAATTTTCATTCTTTTAATTCATCCATGGTTTCATGGAATATGAATATGAAAAAACATAGAAACATATTTTCTTTTCTAAAATTGGGTCCAGGAAGCATATTGAAGTGAGCTTCTTAGCAAGCAACTTTTTAATGAAACCTGGAAGCAAACTAATGCCATGCATATAAACTCTGCCGTGCAATATATGCATTTAGAGTGCTTTGTCTGTTAATGAGAGATAAAATTCAGCACTATTTTTTTTTTCTGATATGGTTCAACTGAGAGTTCTAAATTTAGAGAGACTGAGAAAACAGGAAGAAAATAATGACAGGAAAAATAATCTAATGAAAATCTACATCTAATAGAATATAATGGAGTTAACTTGGCCAACATGTTTGAAATGCAAGTAATGCAAGATTTAGAATAAGGTTCTTGTTAGCATTAGAACAAGCGATGAATCCTAACCCTGTTTTTCATTCTATCCCCTTCTCTAAAATTGCTATAGATTTATGCTGGTTTGCATTTGGAAACCTAAAAATTATTTGAAGATTCTTGCTTTACAGAGGTTTTCTCTTTCTGTAGACTTTTTTTTTTTTTGTTTAATTTTAGTATTTCAGGTACCAGCCATTCCTAACATTGGTAAGATTAGAAATAGTGAGCGTGCACAGAAATATAGAATATAAAGAGAAAAAAAAAAAAAAAAAAAAAAAAAAAAAAAAAAAAAAGTGTAGGTAACAGCCAAACACAGATATTGATTACTTAAACATAAGTGATCCCAAAAGCATCAGCGCTCCCAAAAGATTCAGTTGAGCCTCAGCTTCTGTAGCCTATATAACATAGCACCCCTATCCCTACCCATCGTCACAAGAAAGAAGGATATCAAGCACTAATTTGGGGCTCACCTTTGAGATCAAGGCTGCATAATCTTCTGCATTTGGTAGCCATCAGTAGAAAGGTAACACAACCAGAGGCATGCTAAGGGCAGGAGGTTCATTTTTAAGAAGACATATAACTCACTAAAATAGTTTGCATGTTGGGAATGGATTATATCTATCTAGGTGTGGGTGACAGGAAAATATAGCAAACTTTGAGTTACAGCACTATCTTGTCAGAATCTAAATTAAGAGCTATATTTACTATATGTATAGTGTATGAAGGTGCTGGATGAAATCACGCTCACCTGTGATTGTTTTTATCACCAGGGAGTAGCTGGGTAACAGCCGGCGAACAACAACACCAAATTCCAGGATTGCATAACAAGTCACTTTGATTTGTTTCATGTTTTATCTGCAACAGATTTGTTATGAGATAAATCAGCTGCTGTACTGTCTAACATACTGTGGCACCACGCATCAGCCTTATGGCCTAAAAGCTTCTTAAATGTCTTTACATAAAAGAAGTCGTGCTTCTGTAGTGCCTGTGGTTCTGAAAAACGTGCTTTTTGTGCCCAGAGGGCACAAAGGAGCTTCATGTTTTGCCCGTGACTGCATGAAGTAGCGATTTCTGGCTGTGTGGCTCTCTGGGACGTGACGATGGTGATGCCTCCAAAGGCTGCATCATCCCGGGGCAAGGAGCCGGGACTCTGCATGCATGGGGCCTCCAAAACCCAGTTCAAGGAGTTTCCCCAAGGACTGAGACACGCATGTCCTGACCCCACTAAGCGTGCTTCTAAATTAATACTGCCAGGAAGTCACGAGTATCTTGACACTAATTCCTTCACTGTCCTGTGTGTCTCTGGCCCTTGCCTTAACCTCTGCCAGGGTCTATCAAGACGGGGGCAAAGCGTTAGCTTGTCAGAAATGGTCTGCAGAAGCAGATGTTTCAGGCAAAGCTGCCTTTTCTGAATCACTGTGCTTATACTTAAACGAAACCCTCGCCAAGAAAAGGAAACCACTGTTTACAAGGACATCCCAAAACCAATGCTGCAGCTGGTTAAAAAGTATTTTAACATGCAGGTCTGTTCAGGTTCCTATGCCAAACATTTGCTTTTCAGTTGTCAGGTTCAGAAGTACAATCTTAGAGTGCATCTCAGCTTTCCAAAGTGTCATTTTGCCTCAGTCATGGCTATGCACATAAGCAGGGCTGTAAACAGTCAAATTTACTCACTACTGTTTGTCCAGTTGCTGTTTGCTGGCTGAGCTGCGGCGGTTGTGCGTGTGAAGGCTCCCTGCCCTAGGCAAATGTGAAGTAATGTGAATTAGCTCAGCCTCAGTGAAAAAACACCCATCTGGCATAAACTCGTGCGCATCACCGCCGACAAGGAGCGCGGCCGGGCCCACGCACCGCAGCACGGCTGCGTGAGACCCCTTCCTCCTACAGACCAAATCATTTACAGAGGAATACACGTTACCAGATCAGTCTGATCCTATGGCCATTCCTGTTAGTTGCAAAATGCTCATCAGCTTTATGGGAATAGGATCATGTGCCTAAATGTCATTTGATAGGGCTTTCGTCTAAGCACTTAACCAATTTCAGTGAGGTCAATTAAAGCTGAATATTCCGCTCTCAGGACCTTAAAGAGAGAGCCTGTGATCTTTGAGACATTCAGTAATCTTTGATAATCTAATTATCTGAGAGGGTATTAATAATTAAGTTCTTACAGTAAATTCACAGCAGCATGATGCGCTGATTTATTATTGTTTTTTCACAATGCCTGGAACTGGTAAGTTAGGGGAAATGTTTTTAATTTAAAAAATGATACCTTAGTTAAGTAAGGCAGGGGGAAAGGTCAAATGATCATGCAACACAAATATGAACAGCCCTTTGATTTTGTGCTTTCATGTAAGCAAATAATGGAAATAAACTTTGTTGCAGAGCAAACACACTTGGAAATGGTTGCCCTTGGGAATACAGTTATACTTTTTACAGCTCTGCTAGCAGATCAAAAATGTTGTTCTGAAGCGCTGCTGCTGACAAAGAGGGAGGACATCAAACATCTGTATTCCATTACAATTAGCACTAAAAAGAGAATTTTATTTAATCTCACTAAGGACCCAGGCATAGTGACTGAAGGAGTCTTGAAAAATGACCAGTGTTCTTCACAAAGCTTTATATATGTAGAATAGAAAGAAGGAATGAAAGAAAGGGAAAACCGGCTAGCTATGTAAGCACCATAATGCTTAAATTAAAAGGATTCTCTACCTGCAGAGCTAAAGTACAATAATATTTTCATCAATTGTAGTCCTACAAATAAACAAAAGTAACAACAGAACAGGAAATCTTTAGTCTGTAGATTGCATCCCTTCAGTAGTTTGCAATACTGAGTTTCTCTCATGAGTCGCTGCCCCATGTGCAGAAAGGCTCAGCATTAATTTGAAAACACTTACATTTAAATGACTCATTATGATTAGTAAGATGAAGATGGTAAATTAGAATAACTCATGTCTCATTAACATGGCATGGTTGTGTACAGTAATATAAGTCCACAGAGAGAGCTTTTCCACTCAATGTCCTGTAATTTCCATTAATTCATAACTTTTTAATGTTTTATACATACAGTCAGGAAAGCAAGAAAGTGTCGAGACAGAGTGGGAGGAAACGTGGATGGCCAGCTCCACATACACCAAGGAAGTGAATGGTATTTTGGAAAGGGCATGTCATTCTTCATTGAGCAGTGCCATCTTTAATATACTTCTCTCAAGTTTTGGATCTTCTGACATTTCATAACTATTTGATGGTTAGCCATTTTTAAGCTGCCCTGCCCTTTCCATTTTATTCTCTCCATTTCCGGCATCATGCAGACTCTCCTGGCAGCCAAGGAATGAGCGTGGATTCCTCCCAAAGCCATCGGCAAAACGCCTGAGTCACCACAGGGCAGGTCAAAGCTGTCCCTCTCCCAGGACGCAGCCAGCGGCCACCGCTTTCTCCCAGACACTGACAGTTTCCTTTTTCTAAAAGGGGAACACGTGTCCCCTGGTCCCCTGGTAGCTCTGCAGCATCATTTTTGCATCGTTTCCACATAAATTAACATTTTCGGGCAGCTGGTTCAAAAGTGGTTACAATTTCCCCTTAACACAATTGCGTAAAAAGCAGAACCCGCCAAACTCAACCGAGAAAGTATGGATTCCCAAAGAATCTGGACCAGTTCCTAAGTTTATGCTAATTTTGTTCCCAAAGACATCTGCTTCTCTTTGTGCATTTCTACAGATACTAAAGATAAAATTAGCCTACAGAGATTTTGGTGTTAAAATCTTAAGTGCAGATGTCGTGAAACTGCCACAGCCCTTTTAATGGTCATGCTTCAGAAAAAGAATCTGGGAGGAACTGGTAGAAATCAGTTCCCTGCTGTAAGCATAATTTTGAGGTTTTGATCCTCCAGTGTATCAGAAGACAGTGCCAGCCATTGAATTATGCTGCTAAGCTTCTTAGCAGAGCTCCTAAAGTCATCACAATTATTTTCAAGGTGTTTTTCAAATATGGCACTTCGGGAATCTGTGAACCCATTTCTGGGAAGGTGTTGCACAAATTCCAGGTACAGACAGTAACCCTGTAAAATGCCCTAAAATGTGCTAAGGCAAGTACTTCACTAGCTTCTCCCCTTCCTACAGCAAGTCAGATCACAAATCATTACACAATATTGACTACACTTCCAGGACTTCTTTTGCTCAAACCTCATATGAGACTATAAAAAAGTTACATAAAACCACTTTTTTTTTTCCTTTAACATGGAGGAGCCTCAGTTTACAACATAATCTGTTATTCTGCTTGAGAGATGCTAGCTATAAGGGACACTTTAGATTTCAGCCGTTCTCATAAATCTTGATCTTCTTAAATGGAAACAAAATCTGAAACCACTTTTGAAAAAAAGTGACTGTAGCCTATGGATCATTATTGACTGGTGTGTGAATCTGCAAAATAACAGGAAGTTTTGATCAACTTTGAATTTCTAGAGCTGAAGGACAGGTCAAACTTCAACAGCAACAGTCTTTCTGCAGGTAATGCAAAATATCTCCATTGAATCCTCACTGGGAAATTCACAGATTTCCAGATATCACGGTGATAGTTCACTTCAATCTTTTTAAAAGGGTCAAAGCTCCTAAATACTGAGTAGCTCAAAAGCCTGCCTAGAGGCAAGCCCACAAGACTTCTAAAATGCTGAGAAGTTGTGGAATTGGGATTCCTGAGTCATGAGATAATCCCCAAAGAGAACCTAGAGGTTCTTAGTAGCCACATGACTACATCAAGACTTCCAAAATGTCACAAGAAATGTCAACTTCACATGTTATAATAAATAGAAAATCTGCCTTCTTTCTACCAAGCTTTCATGAAAACTGGTATTTCCATAAAATACTTCAATATATTCAAATTAAAAATAAAATTTAAAAGCATTCGGGTAGAGAATTTCCCCAATATTCTTTTATTTTCAACATAGTTTTGCTTCATCTTTCAAAAATTAAATCTCTTTAGTATGAAACACCAATAACTAGCAGGTGGTAAACCAACACTTACTGACTGCCCTGTAAAAATAACCCAGTTTGATAAATGAAACAAATGCACATTTTATCTGTACATTTATCTCCTTTGAATAAAAAGAGAAAATTGTGGGAAAGAAGATTGCCCAAGGGTTCATTATGTAAAATATGTTTAAAAAAAAAAAAAACAACTGCTGCATTTTTCTTCTCCCTTCCCACACACTATACGAACCGGTGACATTGCTTTCATGCGTCACGCAGTGCTGAAGGTTTAGGAAGATATGAAGCTGGACAACTAGGAGACAGTAAAGCATGTTAATGTTCCCCTAAATGAGACAACCGCCTACAGTCATTTTATCTCTTGAACAAAGACAGGATTTGCAGACTGTCTTAGTTTGTGGTACAACACATACTAAACATAGTCAAGCTATGTAAAGCGGAGCAGTGAGGTTCCTTGGCACCTTTTCAGGAACTGCACAGAGGGAAGGCCAGTCACTTTCAGTTCAATATGAGTCATTTATCACCAGAAGACCAATTAAACACAAACAAAATCCTGCAGAAACCCATAAAGAATGAGAATGTTACTGAAAGTAGCAGCGTACCCGCCTTTTGTGAATGGCTCCTGGAAAGATACAGTGCCTAAACAAGACTTCTTCGTGAGCATGGTCTCTGGTTTCCAAGGTTGGAGCTTATCTTACAAGGTAGATATACAAATGTACTCTGCTCCTGCAGAGCTGCAGTATTGACTTTTGCCAGTGAAATAGCACAGATAGAGGCAAAGCCTAAGGAGCAGAAATGAGCTGGTTTCTGCTCCCAGGAATGGCACTTGCAGCAAAGGGAACTTTCTGCATTCTCAATTTGTTACCAAGGAATTCCCTGTGTCCTCTCACCACTGCCAATCCTTCTTCTTAGTCTTTTTGCCAAGTTTCACAGCTTGATGGACCTTCCTTCTGTCCCGTGGAGACCAGCAGAAAGATGACAACCTTTCTTCTGAACAAAACTAGGAGTGGGACCTCCACCACAACTTCTTTATATGCTGAGCACCCTAATCGAGATGTCCCGACACATGGATATTAAGCAAGTTTCTTTCAAGTCTTGTTGATCTAAGGGCCAAAGAAAGGAATATTATGCTCAGTTTCTTGTTTTAACATGCATAATTATTTTAAACAAAAAAGAAACAAAATCATTTGCATTTGCAAACCATTTGTATATGATAAACCAGCGGAATAGCTGACCCCATTCCTAAGGCAATATTGTTCTTCCCCTCTGTATACAGAAGACAAAAATAATGATTGCAGCAGGACCATAAAAGGTGGTTTTTCATCCCCCTGCAAGTAACAACATAAATCAAGCAAGACATGGGTAGTCGGTTCAAGAGGGATATCAGCACCTGCTTTTTCTTCAGTTGTATTTCTTTGCCCCTATTCATTTGGTAAGTGAGCAAAACAGATGAAGCCAGACTTTCAAAAATGGAAATGAAATGAGCAGTAGTTTAATGACATGGTCTTTTCTGCTGGCCAGGAATAGCAAAGGGGTATGGGATGGATCCTGGTCGTGGCATCGTAACAGATCAAAAGTCTGTCCACTTCATAAAGTCAGCCCACGTCTCAGATTTTGCCCTTCTGTGGCAGCTGAATTATGGCATTTCTTCTGAAAAAATTATGGCCATAGGTACCTAAAGCTCTTCAGCTCTCCTGGAACCAGTCTTATTTCTGGGAACAGTCACAGCAAGGTAGGGGAAGCTCCTAGGGAGCCTGGCACAGTCTCGGGAGATACTTTTTCTGCATAATTGGAGAAATTATGTAACCGCTGCCACTTTCCTCTCTGCTTGCCACATTCCTCTTTCCTGGAGCTGCATCAGTTGTGTGCAAGAAAAGTCACTGGGAACTGCTCTTACGGCAGCTGTCCATGAGAGCATCGTGTGCAGGACGTTGTTTTTACTGTTTACCGCATCTCTATTTTTGATCTGTCCTCCTTCGTGTAAAGTGCGTACATGTGTTTATGAACTGCTTGTTACAAAGACAGGGGAATGTGGGGTGCTGGCCAATCCCTTTTTCCATTACTCCTTTGTTTTTTTTCTGTTTCCTACTCCTCTTTTATGTTGCTTTTCTTCGTCTCCTATTTTTGCTTTTTTTTCCATCTCCTTCCTTCTATGGCAATGAGCAGTTCACTCTTCAGCACATGCCAATCAGAAGCCACAGGCTTTGCCTCTACTGCTCTATAAGAAATGTCTTAAAAATAGGAGAGAAATAAATATTTGTTATTTAAAAGCAGCTCATATTAAGTCACACAGGTGCTAGGCCCCATTTTGTAACACTAACTTAACATAAAGTTTAACCTGAGATAGAATCAAGACTGCACATTTTCGATCTTGGCGCTTAAAACAACCATTTCAGACAAGCACTGAAAAGAAGCACATGCTGTACACTCCTGTTGCTTTAAGCTTAGAAACATTTCTTTGCACTGTAAATGTCGTTTCCAGGCTGCTATCAATGCCCAGTGTCCAAATATGTCTTTGCAATTGAAAAAGATTGTGCATGTGTAGCTATTTTTCAGATCCCCACCATTAAAGACTCACCAGGCCACTGGACTGCAATTGTCCAACTATGGGTTACGATGCTCCCAGACTCTTCCATCCAGAAAGATGAAACAGCTCTGAAGGAAACCCAAAAGGTCAAGAAGTGACATTAATATTTACAGTGGAGTAGATTATTTCTGTCTGCATTAGCAAAGCATAAATGCTTCAACTTTTTTTTTTTTAAACAACTATAAAAGGCATTACTCTGATGTCAGGTATTTTTGAAATTCCCTTGTTCAAGGGGTGAATCACTTATAATGAGTTGCTCTTGTGGATTTTACATCAGATCCAGACTAATTCTTCAGCTTGCTTTGTGCTTAAATTGAGTGATATAAATGTGTTTCTGCCATAATAGCATAATTCCTGTCCTTTTTCTCCCTATATTTCAGTGAACAAGCTTGTGAAAACATAGCACAAATACTTTTGCACAAACTTTAAATGTTCTTCCTAGATATACTACGATTATGGTTCCAACTTTGTGAAGAGGTATTGCACATAGATCTATTCAGAAAATAAAGCAACTCAAGAATATTAATGGAAGATACATCAACAATTTGGGTTGTACAAAAGGAAAAAAAAAAAAAAAAAAAAAAAGAAAAAAGAAATCCTGGATTGTCTTTGCTCAAAAGAGTATACTTACTCTTGTTTTTTGCAGGGGGAAGGTTGTTCTTTTTTGTCTTTTTGTTTGCTTTATTGGTTGGTTTGGTAGCCTCATGCACTCTAGGTATCTTAGACTACTGTGAAAAAAAGTGCTTTCCAGGAATGGTCCTATTGGGTTTCAGAGGAAAGAGCTCCATACTGGAGCAATCAGCACCAGTGGTTGCAGAGTTTTCTCTCAGAATCTGTTTTGCTACAGCTGGTCATGTTGTTGTGTGCTTTGGTTTGTAATAAAAACAGATTTTAAATTGTTTTCTTAAATCAGCCTAGATTATTTATAAGCTTGTGCTAAAAGCAGGGTTATCTTAGATTTTTTTGATAAATACATCATGTTCAAAGACAGTGTGTTTAGTGGGTAAACAGCTGGGTGGATAAATCCAAGTGTGCTTGGAACTGGATAATGCTACAAAATACAGTTTAAATGTTGAACAGCTGCTCAGGTCCACACAGCAAGAACATCTGCCAAGACGCTGCATGGGATTGGTGGTACTTTCTAAGTCTTGAGCTCTTAGATCACATGAGGCCTGATTCTGCTGCTAAGTGGGGATCAGGAATCTTACTGACAATTTCATGGAGAGCAGCATCAGCTGTCTGCCACCGCACCGCCACTGAAACCATCTGTGAATAATTGTTTGGGGAACGGACGACTTAAATCTGGCCTTTCAAAATAGTCTGCTCTGACAGCGGGGAACAGAAGGTTACTCTGATGTTATTCTGGTTAAGGAAATATTAACAATATGTGTTTCAGCATAAAAGTTAACATATTTGGAAGGAAGTCAACAAAATAACTGATGTTATATTTCCCTCTATGTGCACAACATGGTGAATGAAAGTTCAGAGCACAGGTTAAAGCATCATCTGCCAAAGATTCACAGGGTGATGCCATTTGATGGGAACTGGGTTTCAGAAGGCTGCATGCAGGCACCTGAAGCCAAAATGTTTTTTAGCTGATGTCCTTTGGAAGGAAGAAGGACACATTTCCATCAGTCTCTGGAGCCCCAAGAAATACCTAAAGTGGCTTTAAATGATAGCACTCAGGTACCAGCAGCAGTGTCAGTATGTTTATGTTTAGATTTATTATGTTGCCCTGGCCTGATACTTGATCTGCTTAGTTTCACTGTTGTTTTAAAATGCTGAGCAGATCCCTAAGTCAAATGCCAGGATGTCTGAAATCCATCACCCAAGTGAGCACCCGCCTGTAGCTGCCCTTCCCCAGTCACCACGTCTGGCTGAGCCCGTCCACACCAAAGTCAGTGAACACAACTTGCTCACAAATGTGGGCAAAACAAACCGTATTCAAGTATTGTAGCTAAAACCTTCTGCAGACTAGAAAGCATCTAACTGGTCAAGAAGATTGGGATCCCATAAGAATCCTTAACAAAATCTGGATTTGTCACCACAACGTGTAGGGTTGGCATGTGCTGATAATGTGGCTTCTCATCTCAGCACCTACGTGAATGGTCTGGCAAAAAGTCTCTGTGCTGAGTTTTATATAAAGCCTTTCAGTTGCACAGCTGTGTTCTTGAGGTTTGCAAATGTACAATGACAATCAACTGTCGGTGTCTGCATTACATATAAACAGAAGCCAACCTGCTTCCTCCACACTAACTGGAAACAATGCGGGAAGATTTTAAAGCATTTAAAAAAGTTTAAAATTGTTGTTTAGTGTTAATAAAATATTTATATATCAGTACAACATTTGGGTTCTATTCAAGGAGAAGCTACAACACCCATCTTTAGTCCAGAAAGCTAAAAAAAGAACTCATGGGACATTATTTAGCTCATTGACAAAGATAAGAAACCAAGGATGGTTTGACATGTGGTGTTTGACTACATCTCTCACAGAAAGCTTGCACCAATCATTGTTTCCAGGCAGCACGTCCAACAGAGTGCTTCTGGTTTCCTTAAAGAAAGCAGAAGGTACTTCAGATGAAAACACACTCTGGATTTCTAGAGCCATAGGATTTCTAGAATTAGCCCAGGTATTGACTGAGTCCTTGGTGTTTCTCCTGTTTAAAGAATATCCTTTGCTTTTGAGGAAAAAAAAAAAAAAAAAACTATTCGTGTTTGGTTCTACATACAATTCCTCTAGGTCATCATCAAAACAACAGCTAAATCAACATTTTCTCTTTTTCAAAGACTAGAACAGATTTTAAAATACATTTAGGTGCCTAAAGAGACAGACATATACCTAACAGATTTCCATCTCTAATGGATAAAAAAAAATCATGTATATGACTTGCCTGTATAATCATTTCACATGTCTGTGTTATTTGCCTGCCCAGTAACATTTCTGTTAGCAGAGCATTAAACTTTAAGTGGATTCAGAAGAAAAACTGCTGAAACCAATCTTTTTGATCACCCAGGAAATTAGAAATCTTTGCGTCAGCTCTGAGTCACACGTTCATTAAATTGTGTGTTTACAATTTTACACATTTCTTAATTTGCCATGAGGATGTTATGACTGAGACTGTTGTCTCAGTCGTCCAGAGGCAATACTTAGAATCACATTTTTTTCACTCACAGAAGTAATGATCAGTACTGAAAGTAAAGAAAGTACTTCTGTAGAGAGACTTCAGTCAGCCTCTTCAGACTGCTTTTACCCAGCTGTTGGATTTTTAAATACTATGGTGAGAAGTCCCACAGAACTCACATTGGTCAGGAATGATATAGAGCCATTCCTAAAAAGGAATGGAGTTATTCTTAAAAAGGTAAAAAATATTAATGAAATGCAAAAATAATGTGAACTAATCTTAGAAAATATAGAATAAAGTTATCAATCATTCACAATGTGTATTTAAGACCTCTCTTGAGTTTATTAGACCAATGTAGTGATTCTCAAAGTGATGGAACTGTAATGGTTTTCCAAACTGATAAGTTTTCTCCCATATTCTTTCCCCTGCTCCTTGTCTCTCAGAAGTTGATGGCTTAGAGTTGTTGCTTCTGTGGCCACTTCTGTTGGTTGGGGAAGGGCTGGTTAAACGTCTTGCCTTTGCACTACCCCATCCTCAGCTCCAAGAGCTACTAAAATGAAGACTGTAGCTCTGAATCAAACATCCCAGGTGAGCATCCCTATTGAGCATCCCTATTCTGGGTTTAGACTTACTCCTAGGCCATAGGGTTTTCTCTAACTTCAGATGCTGTGTTTCACAGCCCTTGTAAAGGGACTGGAGGTTGCCTAGGAACATGGATGTACTGAGTGATGACTGTTTGAAGGATCATATAAACACAGGCAAAAGGAATGGGGAGAAATGTGAACAGAAAAAAAAAAAAAAAACACAGAAGAAATATCCTCATTTGTTATTTTTGAAATTGGCAATATAATGAAAGACGTAGGTGGTAAGTCATCAATGTAGATGGACTGAAAGTCATAGAAAAGCAAATTACAGGTTAATCGTGTGGGCAGACAGAGCTGAGAGTGCTAGGCAATGGTGAGAACAGGAGATCCCCAACAAAGGGTTCACGGGAAACAGGCCAAGAAAGGACTTCCACTAGACACAAATACCAAGGTGGAATGGCTGGGAGACCTGACTGAGAAGAATGCTGCTAGAGAGGAGTCAGCTCAGCAGCAGAAGGCAGGAGCACGCAGGAGGAGAGAAGAGCTGGATGTGGTATCCTTCAGCAGACATCAGAACCTGGGAATTTTAAAGAAGAAATGATAGCTGGTGCTGCTCAAAGAGAAGATATAAGGCTGAATGTTGGTGGAGTTTCTCATGCCCAGCCTCATGACTGAGATTGTTAAATATTTGCACTAACAAACTCAACTCGAAAGGTAAGAGAGTGCAAAAAATACATTTCGAGTAACAGATGGGAGGAAATTAATTATTTTATGGGCATAGAAGGTCTGGGAATGAAGAATATGATCAAAGAAGAGGCCTGTGATCAGCTGGGAATATCTGGAGAGGGGAAGAAACCCACAAATATGAGCTGACCACAGGATAACAATGAAAATTCAGAATGTTGAATTTACAAATAAAGGCAAAGCCATTCCCAGGATTTTCAAAGACAGAAATATTTTTGTATTGTGCAAGATATTGATGAGGATGCATTTAGAATATTGTAGGCTCCAGTGAGCCATGTTCAATAAAGATTCATACTAGATCAGATGCAGAGACTGGCTACTAAGATAGTCAGAGGAATGGACCGACTCTCAGATAAGGACATTGGAGGACCTTAGCTAGTCCAGAGAAATGAAGACTGAAGAAAAATTAAGGGCATATTTACTATCTATATATTCCTACTGCATGGGAAACCAGGAGGGAAAAGGGTTGCTTATTTTACGGGACAGAATTGGCACAAGAGCTAGCAAATATAAACTGGTCATAAGGAAATTTTGGCTCAAATTTATTAACACAAACAGAAGAGATGTTGTGTAAAAATGTCTTCTGGGAGTAGTGGGCTAATTTTTTTTTTTTTAATTAGAAGACAATTCCCTCCTTATTGGAGAGATGATGAAGAAGCTTTTTAAGAGCTTTAGATGAGCAGATGTTGACCTGTCTGTGTGGAATTTTTCTCTGTTTATGTCTTTCTCTGTCATGTCTGTCAGATTCCTACTCAAAATTCACCATCACTTCTAGCCTATATTCCTAGTTTTCAAACGTTCTCTTTAGTGAGAGATATCCTCTGACATTCACACCTAGACAACATTCACCGGGAAGTAATGAAGCCCAGCTTCCACAGCCAAACACTTTATTTCCATCCTCTTTCCTTTCGCCATTCTGCTGTCACTAATTTCCTGTCTTAGCTAATTAGCTGTCTGATAATTTTCTTTGCCTATTTCCCATACTTAAAAAGAAAAGATTGAAAATTCCCCAAATTCCCATGTTTCTGGTCTCTCCATTTGCAGCTGGTCCTTGTGGCTTTGGTCTAGATCTGTTCTGCCTCTTTGTTTAGGCTTGGCAGTCACTGCCTCTGTGCCGTGATCAAAGGCAGGAAGCATCCAACACACACTCATCCCGAGATTTCTGGCCCAATTACAACACAGTCCCTAAACAGCCCCTGAAATATAGTTCCCTAGGCTGTGATGTATTGTACACCCACACAGAGGCTCACTGACTTCACTATGGCTCTGCCCATGCATGATATATTGTTTTCCTTCCATAGTTATGGCATTTGTATAGGAAAAACTTCATACCATTTGAAATCCTCAGGCAGAGGAAAAATAGGAATTGGACTTAGGCCATCTTTTGTGTCTCTGCAAGACATAAAATTGTTCTGAAATATGGTTGTTTTGTTTCTGTTCTGTTGTTGTTGTTGTTGTTTTTTTTTTTTTTTTTTCCCTCCAAACAAACGCAAATCTTCCCTTCATTTGGCTTGTTTTTTGCAATATAAATTCAGATTTTGTCTTTCTTCCAAGGTCGTATGATGACAGGGAAACTGCTGAATGATGATGTCATGATAGACTAAAGAGAATACAATTGAGCAATTTGACAGGAAACCTGACTTTGAGTTGGACTGTACACAATCTTTGTTTTGTACTGGTTAACCACTCCAGTACAATGACTGATATTTTTGCCATTTCAACTAAGTCATGACAGGTCATGATAAAATTCTTAAATTGTCTTCAGAGTTTCTCACAAGTGATAAAAAGGAATAATAAAATTGACAGTCAAAATCCTTCAGAAGACTATAGACTCTCAGTAGGATACATGTTTAAACTGACCTAATTTAAAAGGAACTCAGTTAATCTAAAGATATTAACAAACTACAGTCATGTAAGAAAAGACTTAGCTATTAGTATTGCCAAAGTAAAGCATCAATCAAAACTTCTGCAGAATTGGTAAAGTAGGGAAAAAAAAGATAAAATTATACTTTTAACATCCCCTTCAAATCCAGTTTTAAATTCTTTGGAGGAGACCTTGTCTCATCATTTACTTAGAAAAAAAATGTTGCGAAAAACAATGTGGCATATCATGAAAAAAAGGTAATATGGGTTTATGCTAGTCATTTCCTTTGAACTTTTGACAAAAATGGAAAATAACTTCGATTTAATTATTGTTTTATTAAAGTATCTTATTGGAATAGTTATCCAGTAGAGAACTATCACAATTAAAGTCATTGTCAGTTATTTCTGGGCTGATCACAAACTCATCACCAGCAAGGTGGTGGCAATTAGCAAGGTGCTGACACCAGCTTGCCTGAGAAAGACTGATTTTGAATCTTTTTGATTTTCCTGCTTAAGGGAATGAAATTATAAAACTGATTGTGCAGTATTTAGCATCTAAAAATCAATTTTCCCACTTATTTTCATTGTATTGTGTTTCCTGCTCAAGGGGATTTATGCGTTATGGTAAGAAGTTCCACACAAATTGCATTTTCTGGATTTGTTTGTTGAATGACGAGCATCTCTATAGATTTTTCAGAGCATTTGTATTGTAATGATGAAGGCTTAAATTGTCCATTGACCTACTGATACAGTTTTATTCAATTCTTAATTACGTATTTTATATCTCTGAGTGTATGTTTTGTCTGGTCCCCTAAACTATTCTAAAATTACTCTGTGTATGCCTCCTTTCCAAATTAATTCTCAAAAATCAGAGAAAACTCTATAGCTAGCTTTATAGGTCTTACAGAACTATTCTCTAATTTTGGTGGATTTATTTGAACTGCTTACCTTTTTGTCATGAGAATCATATTCTAACAGCTACCTGAGATTCTTTGTCAGCTGAAATTATTCTTTTGAAGACAAAATACAAACCTAAGTTCTTTTGTATGCATAACTTCACTACAGGATGAAACAAGAGACATCATTAAATTGACCTTTTTAACATTGCATGTCCTTTTTTGTCCTACTGTTTACACTTACACTTCCTTCTTTACTGTATCGAAGAAATGAAGAAAATAATAGGACCTAGTTTTTCATATCCTAAAAAGGTTGGTATTTTTTCTCTGCAATCTCAATGACTTTTGATAATCCTGCTTGCCCTTACTAAAGCATGTGTAAATCTGCTTTTTTGTTGCCTAGCTCCTTTGCACTTTGAAAAAGGTATGAGACTGAGGTATACATCCGTGAAAAAATGGAAGAAGTCATTTCAATCTTAAGTCCGACCTTATCCCCACATTTTAAATCTTCCCCAGAATGCAAAATCTGCATATATTACTTTTTAAAACATAGAAGCATCTCCTTCTCACAAGCATCTTGAGCAAGTTTGTATAATATTTACCTGGAAGGCTTGGATGGCATTTTAGTTAAAACTTTTCTGAAAGATTTCCTTCTAATATGCTAAGGTTTCACTTGCATCGTTCTCAGGAGACAGCTTGCCTGTATGTCGGGATCCTACAGGCCCTTCTAAGGCATGCAGACACTTCCCATAGGGGAGGGAGAGGAGAGGCCAACAGCTAGGACTCAGGTAAACAGAAACAATACATAATGTCTTGATCACAAAACACTGTTTGCGTTGCATGAAAACCAAAAGGAAACATATCCTGGCAAACGCTGAAATCTGATCTGCTAAAATCAAACTATAGTATTCCATGTACTTAACCTCTTTGGAAATAATTCAACTGAAGAATTATTAAAATAAGCTTTTTATTTATTGAACAACATTATTTTGGGAAAAGAATATATTTGATACAAATTATTATTTCCTCCTATTAACCACAAACAATAGAATTTCTGCAGATGTTTCACAAGACAAGTTTTATTGGGTCATTGGCTCAAAATCTTAGCTTCATCGACCACTGGTATTTCCTCTGATGATGGTTTGGCTTTCTGTGTTCATTTTATGTCATTAAAAAACAAAATATAACACACTGTTTTCTACTGATACCATGTGATATATCAGATTCACATAGTAGACTCGAAGTAGACGAAAGCAAACTTGACTGCAGAGAACAGAGCAAAGTAAATGAGAATATGTCTCCAAACTAATACAGCAACATATGATTAGAGGAGTTGTCAACATCTGTGCAGTGTGCGAGAGAGTTCCAGAGCATGCTTTCCATTTTCAAGCACACAAAATTTGCACTACTGCATGTTATTGCACATGAAGCCGTTTTACTTTTAGTAACACTTTTAGTGTTAACAATTCTGCATCTGCCTGACATGCTCAATGAGGTACTTCACCAATCACTGCTTTCACAGAGAAATCAAAGAATCGAAAGAATATTTCTGTGGACTTTTTGACTGAATTTATATATAGCACACACCTTTCATTCTTGGTTATATAGAGTAGCTTATTTTTACAGAGACGGCTGTCACTACATCTGCGAGAGAACATTGCCCACGTATCAGAGAACAGCTACAGGGGAAATACGCAAAGGCAGTAGGGTCCTGTTTTCCCTCTGCGTATTTACATGCCAGTGAAAAGAAACCCAATTATGAGCTGCTGTGCATTGTTAGAGAGCTTAGAGAGAAGAGTTTAGAGCTGATATCTTTGCATTTTTAGGTCACTCTGTGAATAAGTAGGTGAGAAGCTGTCAAAAGTTTTAAAACGGAGATGGATAAACTCAAGCATTATCGCAGCAAAATCAGGAATACATTTAATTTCTGATGTTAGATGACAGATTGGCAGAGCGTGGGCTGACTTCTTGGACAGACATTCATGTGGCAGGGTGGGATGAAGGATGTTCCTGTTCAAGAGGTGAGTCCTGGACTTTTCCTGTGCCTATAAGTAGAACAGGTCGGGGGAGAACTCCTGCTCCTGAACACATGTCCGTGCTTAGGAGCAGCCCCTAAGCTCAAAGCTCAAGTTTGGAAAGGAGGTTTTAACATGTGAGTGCAAAAGTAAAATGTAATGGTGCTCTTGATGTTCAAAAGTGACTCAATTCATGAAGGCACAGCTATTAATGCCATGGTTAAGTATATTTTTTAAAAGGAAGAAACAAGCAGTATTTTAAAATAAAGCTACCATGGCAAAAGTGGCACCAGAAGGGAAAGATATTGGCCAAATGTCTAGGTGATTTAATCATATTTTGAATCTAAATTGTCAGGATATAACAATTACCTGCGAGAAAGTTGGTGGGAAGATTCTATAACTGTTGTTATATCGCTTCATGTTTTCAGGAGGTGTCCTCTGGCAGGTGAAAACAAGAACAAAATGTAAATAATTTCTTTCCCTTTTCCCTAGGAAAATCCTAGGCTGCTGCTTTAGTACCTTTTGCATTTTCTTTTCTTACTGGAAGTCTCTGTTTATTTAAGTCATTTTAAATGATCCATCGGATGAATCACTGCATTTAAAGTGCTGTCAGGAGGAGCATTATGAAAGGCGCTAGTTTGCTTAAGGTCCCTTAAGTATGTAGTCTGAAAAAAAATCCATACAATTTCACAAGGAGAGTTGGATTGCAAATGATTGAGTAATGAAGCCACTAAAAAAAAAAAAAAAAAACAATAATTTGGCTTCATTAGACACTCCTTTTCATAACAAACATGAAGAGTAAACATATACATAAATGACAAGGGATGCATATTTTATTCATACTTTCATAGTGGATTTGGAAGAACGTAAAGCAAAACTCTATTAGATTTCTTATGTTTGCACTTCACATATTGCAGTACTCTTCAGTGGGTCATGATATCGAACATTGCCCAACGTTGCTACACACCAGCGATGGTGGTGTGGAGCAGGCCAGCTGGAGCAGCTCCTACCTGCCTCTAAATATCATTGCTTCATTAATTGCCAGACTCCTTGAGCACGTCCTGGCTTTCTGAGCTCTGTAGATAGCTATATTAAGCTGCCGTGATTCTTCTACTACCACAGGTGTTGGGTATTTCCTTCAAGAAAACTCCAACCCACAAAGGAATTGTCCAAATTCCTTGGGGGATAGAGAGTATAGCAACCATGGCAAAATCAGGCCTGGTAGCAGTAGGCACAGAGAAGACCCTGGTGGGCCAGGCACTCAGAGTTATCATAGCAAAGCTATTGATTATTGGCAGACTCCATCACAAATAAGAGCCTGCAATGAGCCACAGGGATTAATCCGATTTGCATGTAAGTGAGGTTGTTAACTTATATTTTTTGCCAGAAAAATAGATGCATGTGTGGTTTACTTTTACTCCTAGTCATCTTTCTTCATATCTTTTCTAACCATATTGACTGTTTTTGAATTTTATAAATAAGATAGATACTTTTATTTGCTTTTGCTTTAACCTGTCTAGGCATAAAGTTGAAGGCATCTGACAAGCATCCAAGCACATTGTTCAAATATATATTAGCTACTGCCTTGCTCCTGCAGAGATCAACACTAATCCAGGGTAGCTAAAAAATACAAAATATCTCTGTTAAAGTGTAGTGATGGTATTGGCAGTTGATTTCTACAGCGTAGGCTTTGCAGATGAGAGAAAAAGAGAGATGCTCTGGTGCCTGGTGTCAGGACACCTGCTTGGGCCTTACCAGCTACCCAGACCCACAGCTTCACAGCTTGCCTGCAGCAAGCAACCACCCCTGACCTGCTTGTTTCCCCAGTGTAGACCTGAAAACAGGCCCTCAGGTATGTCAGCTTGCAGTTATGTATTTGCATATTCACTTTTATCTCAGCTGCTTGGGTAAGTTGAGAACAAGTTTTTGTTTCTTCTTTTCTATTGTGACTTCTATAGCTCTAAGTCAGGCCATACGATAGACTGGAGAAAGAGCAGCAAGAACTACAAAACCCCCAAAGACTGTCTTGTGCGTGGGTGCTTTTGCAAGTGGAAGGTCAGAATTTAATTGCTGTGACTTATGAGGTCATGGTAGTCATAAATTTCTAGTGTTAATACACTACGTAAGCATTAATACATTCAAGAATTTTCATCAGTTTTAGGGCAGGCTAAAACTGTATAGTGCCAACTGACACTATATACTGCAAGTGAAATTGCTGTTCAGAAATCAAAAAGCTTCAGTCATTCTGCCCAGAAGAGCAAACCATACCAGCTGGGCCTGGTAGCAAATCACACAGTACAATAATGAATAGCAAGTAGTCAAGGTAAGAAGTCACAAACAATTTCATAAGCACAGAGGTGGAATTTTCATAACAAGCACCATTTAAAGTCACTAGCTGTGTCAACTAAATGAGTCAATGATTGTTTAATGAGAATAGAATTTGTTAATAACGATGCGTGATAAACACATTCTGTTCAGTGGTTCAGATTGCATAATCATCCCAGTTCTTTGGTCAGCCAAGTTGGAAATTTCATGAGAACACTTGAGACTTGCAATGTTTTCAGTATTTCCTGCTTTGGCTAAACTAGGAGTATATGAAAATATCTCTCTCCCACTGTTTTGGTACTTCTGCTAGTAGGCATCACCAAAAAATATAAAGACATGCATGCTGAAGACTTAACCACTAGAAAGAATTAATTTTGATTGGGCTCATGGATAGTAAGTGGTATTATTCACCATATATTATCATGGCGTTATATTCACATAAACACATTTCAGTAAGCCTTATTTCCGTATTTCTAATGTAAAGCTATTTCATCTTCCTCTGAAACACTGAGAAAATACCTAGAACATAAAGACTTCATCTTGCCCAGGGTTTTTTATATGTTTCCTTGAATACTACAGTGCTCTCTATTAAACCTGAATTCAGACATACGAGTACTAAGTTTTATCTATTGAAAGGATGATCTCAGCTGGCTGAGCAGTTACTGTTTAATAAGAAAATTTTTTCATTAGCTTTCAGAACACATTTCAGTTCAGACTTCTGTCTTATCTGAATAGCAGAATCTGTGGTTTCAGTTTGGGTTGATTTTGTCTGTACAAATACAGTTATTCTAAAATTAGCATCAGTTCCAGCTCATACAGATTCAAACTACCTGAATTTTCCTATTCAAAATCAGTCAAAGAAAGCAAATAAGTACAGATGCGAAGCTGTTAAGAAAAGCTATTTGTGGCTTTTTCTTTTTCTTTTTCTTTTTCTTTTTCTTTTTCTTTTTCTTTTTCTTTTTCTTTTTCTTTTTCTTTTTCTTTTTCTTTTTCTTTTTCTTTTNTTTTTTTTTTTTGTCAGATCAAATGAATAGCATCAGATTTTGCCGAGACTATAGAGAAACCACAGTTTGGCAAATGATGTATTTGTTCCAAATAAAAGAAGAGACTCATTGACTTTAAAAAACATGACTGGTTTGCATTGTAACAAAACCTTTTAGCAAGCTGTCTCGAGGGCAAACCACATACTGGACCATATTAGCAAGAGCAGAGCTGGTGGGCTGGCAAATACAATATTCCCTTCTTCCCAGCTTTGCAGCACACCTTCAGCTCTGTCCCATTTTCCACCCCCAGGTAAAGGAGAACATTGGAAAACCACAGCAACTGTGTGATTTCATTCATATGATTGCATTAATAATGATATCATTAGAAATTAGGAGTGTAAATCACAATGTTATTTCAGCAACTTAATAAACTTGAAGGAAAAACTTGAAAAACTTGAAATCAGCACTTTCTTCTAAATCCTTCTTCTAAATCACAAGAGACAGCAAAGCATTCAAAAACCATTAGCATGGTTTCATAAAAAAAAAAAAAAAAAAAAAGAGAGAAATCCTGAAAAAAAATCAGGAAATGAAGAAAAAAAGATACTTTGTTATTTGTCTTCTGATTGGTGTTTTGCTTGTCTTTTGTGTGTTTTGTGTTTTTTTGAATCACATCACATGTTCACGCTAGCTTTTATTTACACTCCTTTTAATGTTGTTTCCAGGACCTGGGAATTTTCTAGTAAAATACCAGCTATTGCAAAACATCATAATAAAATAAAAGCAATATTAAATCACTGCTTTTTTTTTCCGGTCTCTATCTTTAACTGAAGTTATATTTCCTACCTCATGAAAACACTAATGTGGGTAAAATATTAAATGTGTGGTAGCCGCAGCTGGCATAATGAAAGGTATCTTAGGAGTTATTTATTTATACTGTGCTACTGATTCTTACAAAGTACTTCTGAAATCCCCCTTTAAATGAACTTCCAAATCCCCCTTTAAATGAACTTCCATTTTATTCTTCCTTGATACGTACTTCCTGTAAAAATGTTATAATATTTCTGCACCAGCAAAGCAAAACTGCTGCTGACATTGCTGATATGTTCCGCTTAAATAAAATGCGTGTGCTTAAACATTAAAAAGCAACTAAGGTCAAAAAAATAGCAAATATTTTCCAGTGCTTTATGTAATTTAATTTAAAAGCAATGTCAGGCAGCTGTATTTGGTACTTTGCCACAAAGGAAAATAACTGCTAACACATAAGGACTCAAGGCCTAATCATCTTTAAAAATGGTCATAACCCATTACCATATTAAAGTGAATGAATATAAATACATACAAATATAAGCTACTAAATTAGGAATACAACTAAAGACAATTGCTAAAAATGAGTCAGTCTGTTCTGGAACAAGCATATAAAAACAGTTTTCTGAGCAGATAGTATCTTCTTGCACAATGTGAATTACAATAAATAAAATAGAGGCAAATGTGGAGTCTGGCTCTCGGCATGCAAGAGAGGTCATGCAAGACCCTTAAGTCTTCCCCCCCCCTCCCCCTTTACCTTTAAATCACTCCATATACAGTGTATCAAATACATTCTATTTCTTCCCACACATCCAAAACATTGGGAAGAGACAGAGTTAAGGCTGGATATACCTCAGTAACTTATGTTACTGAGGATATACCTCAGTAAGCTTTATTTTGATATGATAACTCCCTTCCTTTCCCTCATCTCCCTGATTAAACACTCATCCCAAAAATTAAAAAAAAAAAAAAAAA
>VZSV01000003.1:4976037-4992526 GCA_013398735.1 Nothocercus julius
AAAAAAAGGAAGGAAATTCACAGGTAAAAACTCTAAAACTGCTCAGGCATCTTAGAGGATGGATGCATACAAGCATTTAGTCAATCATCACTGTACTGCAGTGACTACTTTACAAAACCACATGGTTTTGCTCAATACTTGCTTAAATTCAGATTAGATATAAGTTCAAAAAGAATAATCAGTATTTTGATGGATGTCTGATGGATTTTGATGATTTGTTCCAAATTTTCATTCAAAAACCATGAAGATTTTTACTTCCCTCTTCCCCGTCTTTACGCTTTTTTCGGTAAAGGTACTGCTCATAAAAAATAATTCTTCCCTAGTTGTAGGTTTATTGCGTGCAATCTGTAGCGCAAACCGCAGCCCAGGCCATGTGGGCTGGGTTTGCTGACACCCCCTCAGCCCAGCTCGCCGTGGGATGAGAAGGCAGTGGCGGCCCCACCGCACTAACCCGCAGGCTGTTGCGTCAGTCAGCGAACACGTGACCTTCCAAACAAGATTTGCAAAATTACTTTATTTTCTGTTTTTAGCCCTCTGATGCACTACTATTTAATATCAGGCATGTGAAACGAGAACCATTCATGCCCTCTATTAAGAACTTCCTCATAACTACTCAGTGCAAAATCAGCGCTTGGTTTTCTTTCTTTTATGCCCAGTATTTCAAAGGGTCAGCAAGTTTCTTCTAAAAAGTGGTGACCTTTAGATGACCTGCTATGAAAAGCAACGTTTTTGACCTTATTCTCCCTCAGTTCAGACCATATCTCATTTTGAAATTTTTATTACTCCTTCCAGTATTATTCTACAATATATGCCTAAAAAGGGTTGATATTTTGAGTTGATTCAAATATGAGCAGTCAGAATTTGTGGCACTGTTCATAAGAATTCCTTAAGAATTTAAGGCAATTTCCACTTCATAACATGCCTGCCCAATGCAACAGATGTAGCCTCTTATATTTGGATACTTTCTTTGAAGTGTTGTGCCATACAGCATTTGTTATAATATGAGACATCTGAAAAAAAAAATATTGTCAAAAAAGCAGAGCAAAACATGAACTAAGCAAAGAATACGTGGAATGAGTGTGATTATTTTTTCATATATGCAAGGAAGTTTTTAGGGAGACTCCTCTAAAATATATCCTGTTTAAGAATGACAAGGTGAAAGACAAGTTGGGAAGACTAAGTGTGAAATAACTAAATTCTTATTTTTAGGAAAAAGAAGAAACAAGAATAGAAAAAGAGAAATGGACTCCTCAAAGCGGACTTCAGGAAGCCCAGACACTAAGGATAGAGACACGTTTTAAAGGGGTAAAGGGTTTATGAAAAGCTGTTAGTCCTTTGAGAAGTGACAGGAAAATTAAACCCCCCAATACACAGTAAGGACGGGATACACAGAAAGAGCACAGGGCACAAACAGACAGGTCAAACACAAGACAGAAGTATACAGAAAGCGGAAACTAGGATAATAGCTAAGGACAAGTATTTAAAAAAAAAAATAAAAAAAAGGGCATGGTTAAAACTAGAAAGAGCAAGATATAAAATGACATATAGTCAATAAGAGATGTAAAGAAAATTGTTCTAGAAGTAGAAAGAAGATGGAGGAAGGCACTGGCTAGATATTGAGCAGATGGGAAAATAGTGACAAATGATGGTATTTGGCTGAAAAAGATCTGAAGAGCATAACGGAGGGGAAGCTGAGCAAGATTTGCTGTCATGCTACTGCAAAGAAAATGTGAGGCCCGAGCCAGGCCATATAGAAGGCATACTGCCCGCACGATGGGAAGGAACCATTCTGCAGGCCCCGGCCCTGTGCCTGGCACCGGGCACCGCCCCAGAGGGGTGTCAGCGAAACGGGAAAGTGCAGAGGGAGCAGCCGGACTCGCTGCCAGCTCAGAGGCCTGGAAAACGTGAGCTGTGGGAGCAAGCTGAAGGAAAATGGTGGTTTGGGAACTGAAGAGAAGGCTGAGGTAAAATATGGAACATGGTCCTCTCAGCTACATAAAAGACTCTTAGGAAAGGTAGGGGATAGTCAGTTCCCCTTCTTTTCAGCAAATAGTATAGTGCTTTCATTGCCCTGAAAACTCAAACCGAAACTGCCTCTGTGAAACACACAGAAAATGCTGTCTAATCCTCAAGCAATTGTAAACACTGGAATACAGCACCTGAGCACCCTGGAGAATCACGATCAGCTGTAAGAAGAAGAATTATCTACGTTTTAAGAACAGACTAGGCACACTTCTGCAAGGATTGGCATAGCAGAGAGACGCACAACTGGCATTTTGAGGTTCAGTCTTCCTTCCTTGGAAGTACCTGACAAGAGTGATGGTGTTATCCACCATCATTCTCCAGACCTTATGTCTCTTTAAAACACCCCGGCTTGCTAAGTATTTCTGCTGATAAGTTGCTTTCTTAGAATATTCACTGGAAGTAGAAGTTGTAAAATTTGGAGATATATTTGTTTTTTAGAAGTCAGTGAATAATTCACAGAAAAACCTGGCTGTAGAGAACAGTCTCTGTCGGAAGGATACACTTTCAAACTTCTGACTAAGGCATGACTCACATCTCGGCAGTGTCAGAGAGTCTGTAGCCAGTGCTCAGCGGCTTCTTCTAAGAAATTGATTCAAATCCACGTGTTGATATGCACTGAACATGCAAACGATACGATGCAGCGTGTGCTGAAGCTGGGCCGATGGACATGCAAAATCTCAGAGCCAAACCCCGAATGTGTGTTGCATCCTCAGTGGGGTCTCATGGACCACATCAAAATGCCTTCCAAGCCCACGGGGGCCCTTCAACGGCAAGACCTGGGGCAAGGCTTCCCCGAATGCCTGCCCTACCTGTAAAACAGGCGTATGATAAACTCTTATTCCCCTGCATCATTATCAAGTATAAGGTTTTGCTTTCTTCCTACTGTAATAAAGGTGAAGATGATGGTATCTAATGCCTCCTAAAGACATTTTTCCGTTGCTTATCACACTGTCAAGCATAAACTTTCTGGAATAAAATCTCTCATCTGGATACTCGCCTTCAGTGAAAAAAAAAATTGTGAAAATTCAGCCAACGTGATTCAGTCATTTCCAAGCATAAGACAAAGAAAAAATACATTGTTTTTCTCATATTAAAAGCCTGGCAGGGCTGCTTTTGTGACATAGCTTTGTGTATGCAAGACACAAATTTTAATTAAGGCCAGCCACTGACAAAGATGGCAATGAAAGTCAAAAGTGGCTTGCCTGCTATTGCTTGCTTGCTGCAGTACTCCACACTATGCTACTTTTACAGAAGCCACTGCTAAGAAATCCCCTTAAGTACTTGAGGAAAATGAAAAGGTTTGTGAGTTCAAGACAGGTTAGAGCCCTTCAGTACGGGCTTGACTTGAACCACACTGGTTCAAGTGATCTTCAGGGTCAGGTGGATAAGCAGAAGTGAATTAAAAACATGATTTAAAAACAAGAGGATGAACCACTTTTGACCCTGTCCTTTGCCTTGCCCCTCTGCAGGATGCTGTTATGCCTGAGGCAGAGACATCTGATCTGCTCATGAATCACACTGGGCTCCTACACAGTCAACAAAAGGGAAGTGAAATTAGAGTCAGTTCACTTTGCCTGTGTAGTGACGTCTCACTGATACAGACTTCTCGTCACTGGTATAGACTAGCAGCAAAGACAGCTGATCCACATTTGGGAAAATTTACATTTTATACATTTTATACATTTTGCATTTACTCAATTCTGGGTGCTGAAGATGTGTGCATTGGACACAGGAGCACAGTGGATTCTGCTCACCCCTCTGGGATACTGGCTGCTACCACAGCCCTTGGGCTCTTAACAGCAGCTGGTATCACCTGCCCAAGTCATCTCAAGGGCCCTTTAGCTGCAGATAGAGCACCCTTGATTAAGCCTATAAAGTGTTGGATCAGTGTTGTCTGATCAATATGTGTAAGTACCTGAGGGGTGAATGTAGGGAGGATGGGGCCAAACTCTTCTCAGTAGTGGCCAGTGGTAGGACAAGGGGTAATGGGTACAAGTGGAAACACCAGTAGTTTCCACGTGCGGAAGAACTTCTTTCCTGTGAGGGTGCCAGAGCCCTGGCACAGGCTGCCCAGAGAGGCTGTGGAGGCTCCTTCTCTGGACCTTCCAGACCCACCTGGCTGCCGCCCTGTGCCCCGTGCTCTGGGTGTCCCTGCTGGAGCAGGGGGCTGGACTAGAGGATCCCTAGAGGTCCCTTCCAACCTCAACCATTCTGTGATTCTGTGATTCTGTGATCAGAAATCCTTCCCACAGTAGGACCCCCAGCTGGGAAATCTGACAATGACAGACTGACTCTTTTATACCTACTGAATCATAAAGAGTAGGAGAACTGTTTTTATGCCCTTAGTTTCTGAAGGAGAAATTAAAAGGAAAAACAAATCTCAGTTGGAGCTAAGACTGCTAATTTTCAGCCCCAAAGCGTTTTCTCACTGTTAGGAACAATTGAAATGTGGTGGAGAGCAGCTGTAAAGAGTATTGCAATTCAATTGTAACTATCACGTATTTTTATTCTTACAAAAATGTTTAAAAGATAAAGATTTTAATTAAAAATACATAGTCCCGACTAGCATTCCAGTAAACAATTTTGCTTTGTCTTGAGATTTCCTGTGTTGGATGTCATATCAAGATGCCATCATACAACGATCCATTTACAATAGCATCTGGGCTTATAAGATGTTCCCAGATGCCCAATGTGACTCACTAGTACACTGTTTCAAAACTAAAAAATAGAAAAATAAATTTGACTTTGCTGAGAAAAAACCCTGCAAACAACTATTTTTTTCAATACATTTATTCAATTTGTCCTTTAAGAGGGAAATGCTGGAATTTGGGGTGAAAAGATACTTTATTCATAACATTTCAGTCAGTAGATAAAAGAAACTGAAGCTATTATCTGAGGCAATATGGACTTTTTTTTTTTTTCCTTCTTCCCTGGTTATACTGACTACATCCTATCTTTATTTTTGACCATTTGGAATGTACTATACAGGTCATATAGGAGCAACCCTGTTCATCCACAGCGGGTTGAGAGGGTAACAGATCTCTCAGCATTTCCACTTCGTCAAACAGCTGGGAGAAGCAGGCACATGTTATTTCTCACTAATCCACAGGATTTTTTTCCATAGCACATTATCTGTGTGTAATGTGGGTGCATATGATAAAAAAGATAGGAAAGATTCAGATTTTATCTTGTAACAAGGTAACAAAAACTTATTTTCCTTGCTGCTTGCATGTGCTTATTCTTCCTTTCTTTGTAAATTCTGATTGCAGAGCTGTATTGTGAAAAATGTTACATATACAGTGATAAAGTGATATTTATGTGGATGAACTTGTCCAGATAAAACAAGAACCAACCTGCACTGCAATTATTATCTTTTGCAATTATCTTCTATTATCTTAGCTACAAAACCAGGAATATTTTTTCTCATCAATAACTCTTATCTATAATATCTATTTTCATTTTATTCAGTGGTGCAGTTTGTCAAAATTGAATGTGGTTAAGGAAGCCAGTCTCTCACATTTCTGAATAGCTACATGCCCCTCATGAAAACAGGACTGCATTCCAGCCATCACAGAGAAAATATCTTTAATTGTAATTGTAGTACTAGATATAGAAGGTAGCACTGGAGGCTAAGGAAGTTAAGCACCAAGCTTCTATTTGTTTTAGTGGAATATATAGAATATATAGAATAGGTCCCTTAGCCATGCAAGCCTTTTGTGATATTTCTACAGATTGGTTCTGTTGGTTTATTAGTCTTATCATGATGTTTTCCAAGATGAAAATTGAGTGTTTTACAGTATGTCACTAAATATTAGCAAATATTTTAGTGAACTGACTGCAACAGCTATTACTTCTGCCTGTCTCTGATGACCAAGTTTTTCAAATGTAGACAAAAACCGAGCAAGATGTGCTCTTTGCTCATTTTATGCTCCGTGTGGTTATGAAATGAGTCGGGACAAATTTGTTGATGACAGATGGATGTGATACCACTACTAATAGTAAGAATGCAAATTTTAGTGATGAGAGGGAAAGAAATGAGGCATATATTCTGAAGAATATATTGTTCTTTATTTGTTATTTTACTTGTTTATAGCACTGTGACAGTGTCGCCCCCGGAGCACAACAGTGTTTTCAAGTGTTGTTTATAATTCACTGAAGCCACTGATCTGTGTTGTTTTCTTTGCTCTCAGTAAGTTGTGATCCAGACTTTCCATTAAATGAATTCATGTTCATTTCATCTCATCTTTCCAAAGGTTTCCTAAGCATTTCAAGAATTTCACTGGACAGGTTGAAATTTTGCTATAAAGCAAAGTATTCTTATTTAGCAACCTCAATCAGCTTGTCTGGTAAAACATTTTCTAAATGGAAAAAAAAAAATCATATGTCAAATATATGGGCAGGGCTTTCATCTGGGCAAAAATCCAGACTTGCAACTCCATGCTGTTGGGATGGGAAAATAGAGTAGTGAGCCTGCTACTGGGAAAAAGAGCTTTAGTTCCTCTCTTCTCATTTCATCCATGAATCACACCACACTGTTTGAGGATTAGTGTTGCTTCAAGATGCAATTCATCTGCAATTATTATACATTACTAGGGGAATCTAGTGGGCATATAATCACCAATATATGTCACGTTCAAATAATATGTCCTTCTTCATATGATATTTTAACAAGTTGTGGGTACTTTCTGACGGACAATAAGACTTATGTGGAGTTATTTTTAAGCTCAAGCTTCAAACATTAGCACTTTGCAAAAATCTAGATATACTCCAAAAAATGTTCTTTGCAAGTAGTATTCAGTTTGCTTTAATTTTGAGTAACCAGTTTAACTCCAGCTGCTAGGAAATGGTACTTCTTACTCTACCACTGGAACTACTGAGTCAAAACACACATGTCTTTAATGGGACTTTTGGCAAGCAAGGCACACATGCTATTATTAAGGTTGATACAAATAAACCTAATAGTTTATTTCACCCTCTACAAATAGAAATCAATGTTTAGAGTAAAAATAATGTAGCTTAAAACACACAGTCAAAATATTTACAGAGATAAATCAGCTAATAGGTGCATTATATTTATGATCATAAATTATGAATTAGAAGAAAGGTAGCTGACACCTACTCACAGCACACAAAGGGATACGTTTTTGAAAAGGTAATGATATCAGTATAGAGCTGTTAACTTTGCAGGCTGAACTTCCTGTTTTGGAGAGAGTGGGATTTATAAGGTTTGTGCATATTGCAGCTTTTATTAACACTTGCTGTGTCTTTCACACTAAATGTTTGACTCCAAGCACAAATTTCTTTCTTCAGAAGATATATCATAAGAGCAATGTATTGGAATTATTAGAGTAAGATTATTGGAAATTCATGATTTAAAGAAACATTTGTACTGTCTCTTCTGTGGAAGAAAATGATGAAATATTTTGTTAGATTAGACACATGGGGACTAGCAAATCAGATGGTGCCCAGCAAATTTCATGCAGATTCAAGCTAACTCAGGACAGTTAGCACAGACTCAAAGCTAATATTCATAATAATTTAAGATAGTTTTGGGACATCCTGAAATGAATTATTTTAGTATAAACTTTTTGCCTTTCAAATACGCTCTGATCTGATTTGTTCAGCATTTATATGAATCAGTCATGAAGAATCCTGCCTATATGCAGAATTCTTACAGGGGAACAAAGGGATAGAATTAATGCAATTAAGGGATCCAGTTGCAGTTTTATGTCACATTTTCACACTCCAGTGAGATGCAGTAGAGAAGGAAATGGAGGAGCTCCCACCAGCTTAGGGTGTCCTGGGCCTCCCTGTGCTCTCTGCTCCTGGGTGCACAGTCTCCATGGCTTGTGCTCTCCAGAACGGGACCTGGCCCTGCAGTCCTGCACTGAGGCACAAGGCACAGAGGTGCAACAGGGAAAGGCTCATTGAACTGAAATTCAGCTATAAGCCTGTTTCCACAGGGAATGTTTGTTTCGTGTGCATGTTAGCCCATGCTACAAAACATAACTTTGTTTGCTAAAGTCATAATCCAGTAGGAGTTTAAGAACTACAGAGTTTGCACTCCACACCAGCTGGAATAAAATATAACCCTAATCTGTTTTCAAAAGAGATAGAATTTCTCACAGCTTCTTTGCCACCGAGTTTTTATGCTGTTTTTTTGTTTTGTTTTGTTTTGTTATCTGCTTTTAGCTGGAAAGAAAATCATGGATGTGAGGCACTTACTTAAGGGCTTTTTTTTGTTTGTTTGTTCGTTTTCTGAATTAACTCATCTCTTTTTCCAGGTATTTTTCAAAAAGTGTATTAATAATTGAAATTGCACAGAAAAGGTGCAAATTCATTGTAAGGCCTTAAAACTATAAAGTTTAGTAACTAAAGTTACTAAATAGAGACTTCTTGGGACACCAAGAAAGTAGTAAAAGATGGGAGCCAAGCAGACTGCTGTAGAATATCTAAGAATTCAGTTATTCTTTATGAGATTGAAGATGTTCACTCCTGATGAACTGGGTAAAAAATTCCATATACTTAAAGAAACAGGATATAAGGAACCCATTTGCAATGCCCCACGCACAGCTGTGATGAAATAACTAAACACGGATACTCACATGCTGTGAAAATATGTGTGTGTTTTACGTCAGTGTGTGATGAGGCTAATTCTGCAGGATACACCCACAAATCAGTTGTTGTCCTTTTAATCTATTTGTCTTGTAAAAATGGCTTCAGGCTTAACACCCAGGCTAGCAACTGGACAATGACTAAAACAAAAATTTCATCTCCTGTCCAAAAATTTTCCGCAGGGTAAGATGAGTAGTTGGAAATACTTGGATTGTTTAGTTTAGGAAAAGCAATGAGCAAAAAGAAGAAATCATTAACACTGTGATGAGGGCATTCAATTGTTCTTCATGCCCGCTGGTGGCCAAAACCTTCAGTTTATTTTTTCTTTAAAAATTGTTGCTATCAAGAATGACTTTTTCAAGTACTGGAAAAGCTACTTATGGATATTGGAGATTGTCCTTTACTGGAAGACTTTAAAACAAACATCTGTCATAGATGGTCTTGGGTTAGTCAATCCTCTTTCAAGCAGGAGGATGTCTTGAGCTCCCTCCCAGCCATGCATGTCCAGGACACATGGGAAACAATGTGTAGATAAACCAGGCAGCTTGAGAGAAAGGATGCATGTTGAAAGCATTTGTGCAGTGACTCACCAGCGCACGAGGTAAGCATTTGAATGGTTATTTACTATTGTTCTATTTGTCATTCAGATTATTTTACTACTGGAGAACTGATACAAACCCACATAAATCAGCTGCCTGACAGTTTCTATTAGAATTATTTTTCATCCTCTCTGAAAAGCAACTCCACTACTGGTGAAATAACTTGAGCAGACTACAGAAAAAAAAGCTCATAAACTAGAAAAATCTCCTTATTGTTCAATATAGTTTCATTCATGATAAAGTAGGTTATAAATTGGGGAATATGGGGTGTACCTTAATAAAAAGATGTTATCCACCTTAGCAAATGCCTTTTTCCAGCACAGAGTAATCACATAAAACGCCCTGGACATGCTAGACTGGGTGTTATCTGAGACCTAAGTCAGATGCAGCTGGAAAGAAGGAAGCTAAGAACATTAAACATGTGTGTGCCTCTGTGTGTGTGTGTGTGTGTGTGTGTGTGTGTGTGTAAGAAAGTATTTACAATTAGGTATGCTAGGTATATGGGTGGATATATGTATTCACATACATATATTCACATCCATATTGACTGAATCAAGTTACAGTTATATTTTATTTTCTGACAAAGTCAGGTAACATTAATTTTCTCAAGTTCTGGCTGATTTATTTAACCAGTCAACACAAAACTAACAGACTGGCAAGCCAATACAACATGCAAAATAATTTTCCAGTAAATAGGTAAAATGCATTAAAATGCATTTCCTTCATATACTCATAGTAACTAATAAATGGAAATCATGGAAAAAATAATAAGAAAGGCTTAAAAAAATCATCTAAATGGGATATCATTATTGCAGATAATGTTCTCAAAGCATTTTCCAACCCTTTCTTTCAAACAGTATTAGAGCTCTTATAACATTTTGTTGTATTATGAAATTTGTTTCCTTGTGTGGAACGGAGTTGCTGGCAACTATCACCGCTATTACTTCTTTTGTGATCATTGTTATCTAAGACACCCTTATAGATGCCTGTTTACCACAGTAAAGTCTAGAAAAGGACTCTCTCAAATCAGTTTGACACTGGAACTGTGATACTGGTTGTAGGCTGCTCAGCAAACACCAATATTTCCTGCTATCTTTTCCCTTGTGTTTGATTTCTGAGTTTTTGCACAACTCATAAATTTATCAACTTAATTTCAAATATGTTATATGTACATATTCATTCAAGGCACAGTCTGCACAATGTCTTCATGAAGACTCTGATCAGAGCTTATTGATAGAATTTTGATAAAACACCTATCAATGAACGTAATAAGGGCTGGTAATGAGAGTTGCACAGTAAAAGGGGGGTGACATCAAATAAGTATATTTTCTCCCACCATACTCTAATATTTCAAACATAATTAGATGCTATACATGCTTCATTTTAAGGTAATATTCTGTGCCCAAGTCATATGCCTGAGGGAGCAGGTGTTCTCCAGGTTCACCTGCAATATCAGATCACCTAAAGCAAACAGAAGATAAAGGGCCAAATCCTCTCCTATCTTAAAAGTAACGTAAAGTCCCTGTAAATCTTTTGTATTGAAGTTGGTGGGTTTGGATTAGCTACAGACTGAGCAAAATTTGCTGTGATATCAGTCCTGCCAATTTAGATTTAGTGGTTTACTTTTGCTAGAAAAAAAAATGGAATAATGCTAAAATAAGCTTTCCATATAAGTACTTGACTTTTCTGATTTTTTTTTCATCAAAACATGAATATCACTTTTAGCACAAAATAACTGCAGAGAGAAAGGGGTTCAGTTTCCAGACCAAAATGATTTTTTTCCACTGAGAGTGCTGTTGCTCGGTGTTGTAAGGGTTTTACAGAATACTACACTAGACAGTAGTGCCCCCTTGCCTCCCAAGAGTCAGAGTTCCTGGCCAAGCAAGAGGGAACTGGAGGTATAATGAAAGGGGATTCTGGTCAGGTTACAGTGAAATAGAATTTCTAAGTCCTAAATATTAGTTCCCCAAGGCAACAATACATCCAGATAAATACTCTACATTTTAAGCTTTTTCACCCACATGCTCATAAGTAAGAATATGCTGTGATTGTTCACAGTTCTAAGGCCTGATATGAACAGTCTTTCTTTTCCCTTAAAAAAACAAACAAACAAAAAAAACTTCCTAGGTTTGTTGTAGCAAAATAGAAGGGAGTGTTAATGCTGCTAGTTGATGCAACCAAGTGTATACCTTACACTTTACTAGCCTTGAAAAGAGCGTCTAGAATATGGTCAACTCAAGTAAAGCTCGCTATTGCTGCCTTTGTTGGGAATGTGCTTAGGCAACAAATATAAAATTTTGAAGTCAGTAGGTGAGTAAAGATTCTAGGTACTAATCTGTACCATCAACTCTGCATCTTCATGAATGTAGGTTAGTGTATTTGGGGTTCAACATGCATGTGTTTGTTTTAAGTTAATATCCTAGCCACAATTCGCAACTTCAGTTTAGCAGAACTGCTTTTAAGTTAATTTTCAAAGCTGTGCATTTATTTATTTATTTCAAAAAAGAGTTTTTGAAACAAATCAAGCTTAGCCCAATGCCAGGTTTCAAAGGAAGCTAAACAGCCCTCAGACGACCACCCATTTGGATGGCCAGAATAGACAGGCAGTAAAACTAGAAAAACAAAAGCAGTTCATAAACTGTTTATAGCAAAAGACTGAAAAAGGCACTATAAATGTTCTAAGTATTATTCTTGTTGCAACATCAGTTTGGGTGAAAAAAAGAATGGTCTCTACAGGATGCAAATCAGCCACAGAAAAATGTGGTATTTGCTAATAGCAAATTAAAACCAGATCAATCGATTAGCAGGGGATAGCATCCAGACTTCCTCTCCAGTAAGAGGAAGAACTATAAAAGTTGTTGGGTTTCTCAAGCTATGTATGGTAGGAGTACAGATTACTCAAGTGCACATTCAGTGAGATGTTCAGATCACTCCAACTCCTAAAAGTGTAGATCAAAGTTAGATGATGTGTTCCTGTCTGTGTGATTCATGTGGAAACATTCATCCTATGCACCATGCTATCTTAGCCCTTGATTAATTACTCCTCACTGAAGATGTGGAAGATAGAGAAACACAACTACTGTGATTCTATGGCCAGAAGAACCAAAATAAAGAATTGAACAAGTCTCAGTCATCTTAGTCATTCCTTCACGTTTATGTATCTTCATAACCACAAGATCAACCTTAGCCCCTAGTTGTTACAAAGGACTGGAAGTAGGATAAATTTCACACTACCTTAGGTCTGCTCACTATGATGAAGATGTGTAGGCTCAAGAGAGCAATCAGCCCTTCCCTTTCCTAAATAGCCCTAGAGATCCTCAGTTCCAGTCAAACCAACGAAGAGGATTGAAGACCTGGAGAGTTTATAGACTAATAGAGAATTAACAAGGTGGGAAGCACGGCTCTGCTGCAGCGTGGAGGACATGCCGTTTTTCCCCATGGCAGGCACACAAAAGCAAGAAGGCCTGTCACAGACTTGGGGCCTCCCGTAGAAAAGGGATCTCTTTGGCCAGGAGGAAGTTGACTTTGTGTCTCTCAGGAGGCCTCTGGCACCAAGCTCAGCTATCCAGGCTTCCGCTGCCAGTGTGGGAGGAGGATTAGTCCCATTTGTTTGGCTCTAAACCACATTAGAATAAATAGCTGGTCAGCCCTCTAGCTGAAGCACAGATGTGCATCAGCCAGTTTGTTATACAAATCTGTTTCTCTTTTCTTGCTTTGAATACAACCCAAAACCTACAGAAAGGAGAGATAAAGATTACCCACAGAAAAGCTGTCTGTGACCTCCATGGCACAGTGACTGTTCTCTGGAAAACAACGCTCCATGAGCAGCAGAACTGCTGAAACCTGATTCCTGACAGCTTTGTATCTGTGGTCGCTTGGTAAAGCCCTGACTCCACCTCGTCTCCATTGCCTGTATTTACATTCATTTTGCCTGCTGGTGCAAGATGCAGCCTCTAATGTGGTGACACTGGAGCCAGGCAGGACATGTGGTCTCTGCACCATGAGGACAGCTTGTCAGGCCACACAAAGCCAGGTATCCACATTTATAAATCTCACCTCTGTCTAGCATGGCTGAACCTGGCCAACAGCTCCAAAGTTGTTAAGGTAGAACCACAGCAGCACAGCACAACTGAACTGAATTCCCTTTAAAAGCACAATACCGAGTCATGGGCTACTGTAATCTCCTTTCTTCTGAAGCATATATCTGTGTTACGTAAACAGTATGTGATACTGTTTTAGCTACCCTAAATATATTAACCCAGGAGTCTCATGAATTCACATTGCTTTCGCACACTACTTTCCTGGCAGCAAAATATCATGCATTTTCCTTTATCCTATGTAGATATGTAGACATAAAAGTCTCAAAAACTAGCTGAAGTTTTACAGATTATTGGCAGTATTGAGAATATTACTTTAAATGAAAGCATCAACATCACAAAATATTGCTGACACCTTAATTCGGGAAGAATAATTTTACGCATACTCATACTAATTAGACATGAAAACAGTAAATGAATGATTCAGAGAAGGTTAGAATTATGGGAACAAGAGAAATCTTTACTTTTAAATCCCTGGTTCAGATTTAGCTCAGCAATTGTTTATGCCCTGCTATAACTGTTCAATGGTAAAGTCATGCATTATTTCTGATGAAACTTTAGATCTCTTAGGAAGAAAGCTAGAGTAGAAGATCGGTTCTTTTTCTCCTAAAATCTATAAATATGAGCTTGGTGCTTTTAGACTGTCTCCCAGCAGCTGACATGGCCCTGATCTCAGGAGCAACAATCACAGGTCAAATGCATACAAGACTGAACTCATGTCGCACTGCTATCACAGACGTACATATACACCACTGTTTTCCTGTGTCCATTCTGTGCTTAGAGAAAGGATACATATTTTAGGCCTACACTGCAATGTCTTCTAATATATGTAGAAAAGATTCTCAGGAGAGTCTTGGAAACATAATTTATCACCCCTACAATTAAGACTTTCATCAGCCTTATTTTGCTTTTTGTCCCAGATTTGATTGGTACATCACAGAATAGAAGGTGCAATTTGGGTTGCTAAGTACAAAAGTGTACAAAACACCCGAGCTTCTGGATGTTACAGAGGTCATGCGTTTGGGGGAAGAAGCTATATGCGGAACAAATATTTTCTAAATTAAGCTCAGTTTGCTAGTTTCAGGATGTTTGCTGAACAAGGCAGCTGCATAAAACATGATTACTCAATTCATAATTGGCACTGTTTTCCAAACCAATATAGAGAGATATGTGTTTACAGTTTGATAGTTGCTGCTTGAGTTGTTGCAGTAGAGTGGCAACTGAAAAAAAATCACCATTTTAATGTATTGTCAAACAGAAATCTGTGCTGGACTTCTGAAGAAATAAGGCCAGTGGATTTAGTACGAGACTGGAAACAGAGACACCTGATTTCTGTTATTGTGCGATATTTTAAGTGAATCACATTAAAACTGTTTTAGAAGCATCCAAATTTGGAGAAACTTAATCTATCTTAAATGCCTCTATCAGGAATTGAGATACTGAGCTCTGAAAATGCAACAGTCATTATGCTTGTTTAGTTTGTTTGAAAGTGAGGACCCAGAGACTCAACATAATAAGGCGGTTCAAGTCTTTTTATGAAACAGACAGTGTAAATCACACAGCAATAGCTAGACTTTGGCCACTTGGAAAATGCTTGTCTAAACTCCTGTATTTTACTTCATCTTTAAAATATGAGTAATGGATAAGTCCCGGTGATAAAATCAGCTACTCCCACAATTAGCAAATTTGACTATATAAACAAGTCCAAGGTCAAGGTGAAAGGGAGTTGTTATCACTTATATCTGTTCTTTAAAGAATCTGATATATGCATACTGGGGCAATTGAAAAAAAAGGAAAGTTCTGAAGCAGCTTTTTTTTTTTTTTTTCTGGAAAATGTAATTATTATTTTGTATATAGGATCTCATTACAGTTTCACAGATCCAGGACTCTCTGTGCAAAATTTCAGCTTCTCATCATGAAGAGCAGAAACTGGTGATCTGCTCAGAAAGCTTTTCTATCCATGAATACCATCCTGAAAACCAAGTGCATCTGTTGAGAAGTGGCAGGCGACTAACTGTTGCTTCCTAGTATGCAACTGCCATTTCAAGTCTCACAGCTCTCAACTTTCCTAATCTATTTTGGCAAATGTTTTTTGCTCTATAGTTCATAAAATGCTGCAGGTTCATGCAGTGTATTTGCTCTGATTTTCCAACTGTTCTGCTTTGTTTCCACGTGACTATGACAAAATTTACTCCATAGGCAAAATAGTAAGAAACACCACACAGGAGAAAATGCATCAAAGTGGAAAGACACACACTAGACCTTTATAATTAGCACATAACTACTTTCTGCCTTGGCTTCTCTGTAGCCATCCCAAGTGTGTAGCACTCCCTCTGAAGTCAGCAAGGGATCCACAGACAACAAGTATGTTGGATGGAGCCTTCTTTTAAAATGTCCCTGAGACAATGTTTCCTGCTTGAAAGAGCTAATGTTAAATGCTGTTCTCTCCTTCTTCTGCCAGTATCTTGATTAAGGTTTTCCATCAGTGGAATGTATAGAGAATTTAATTAAAACCTTACTGTTTTGGCACGCACACAATCATATTGAGTTGTCTCTCCCTCTTTTGTCCAAGTCCTATAAGTCTGCATCCCTATCGGTTCTGTAAGATGTGGCCAGGCTGCTTTAATGATCAGTGCTTAGAATGAGATGCACATTATTTCATGCTAGCCATCGGAAATGAGCATCTGGTCTAGATAGTTGCTGAAGCTACCACTACAGTGAAATGAGAGAGGTGGTTACCTCCCACAAGTGATTGATACTATCCTTGGAGAGGTATAAAAGGCATTTGGGGTCAGTCACTCCCCTGACAGCACCTTTTCTGTCTGAATTATTCCTATGCACAGGTTTTCTAGTGTTGGCATACTTTAAAGCAAAATATAGAACTGAAATTATGATAGCCTTTTGGAGTTCAAATTAGATATGACTCATTGATACAGAACAGCTAAATCAGCTTCATGTTATAAATACATCATGTGTATGTATACATATATATAAAATCTTCTCCTGTGAATATAAATTCCTTCTACTCACTAACCAGTTTATTTCATCATAATGCACTATAACAGCTTAAAAATTTTCATGTAATGATTTTTAGAATCATAGAATCATAGAATGCTTAAGGTTGGAAGGGACCTCTAGAGATCATCTAGTCCA
>VZSV01000003.1:4993441-5044167 GCA_013398735.1 Nothocercus julius
GCGCCACTGATAACCACCCTGTGAGCCCTGCCATGCAGCCAATTCCTAATCCACCTCACTGTCCACTCATCTATCCCACACAGATACCCCCATGGAAAGCTGAATACCTCATTAAGCTAAGTTTTACAAATGCTCCATCCATCCATCCATGTGGATTTTGAAAAAAGTAGCTTTAGTGAATCCATTTTTATTGTTGAAAATAAAGAATTTTCATGTTGAAAGGCAAACTTCTTACTTAGCAGATCTACACTTTTTTAACTGTTCTAATCCAGAAGTGACTGATGAGATTATTTTTCACTTTCATTCACTATTGTCTATGCTAGTACTTTGACATAAGATAGTAAGATAGAAATGTTTTGACTACATTAAAATAATTTATACCAAACACAGATCGCAATCAAAATGGATTTATATAGGAGATGTTCGTTTCTGACGTTTGTTATAAGATTAATAATTTTCCCACTTCAGAGGGGAATAACGGTGTTCAGGATATGCTGTTAGCATAAAGAGAAGGTGTTAGGATAAGAGTATATTTCTACCTGTAAACATGAAATCTGGGTAGCTTACAGCTAAGAGGATATATTAGATTATTTTACAGCATATCTTCAGTGTATTCTTCTTCAAGATAAATGGCATATAGCTTCACATGACATTTTGTTACCTCGGGTGGTCTTCATCCTTTGGATTTTTGTCCTTCTGCCCATCTGTGCACTTATTTACAGAAAACAGACCTTTAAAGACAAAGTAAGACAAAAATTTCTGATATCCTTTGTTTACTAGTACCTAAAAATACGAATGATGTTAGTCATACGGCTATTTAGGGACTTCATCTAGGCTTTGTGAACATACCATGCAAATCAAATCTTTCCGTTGACATTTTGTGCAAGATTAGATTACATTATACATCCTTTATTACATTATACATTATTATATTATACATTTATTATACATCCTTTAAAAAAAAAAAAGAAAAGAAAAAAAAAAAAAAGAAAGAGTGCTTCAGCCTTATTCATTTACTTATAGCCAGCTTAGCACCAGTGGGGAAAGACAGTCCCATGCAAGATCATTGGGAGACCATGAGCTTTCCAAACTAGGTTAACACCTTCTGCAATGTAACCCTGAATTCAAAAACTTATTTATGTAAAAACTTCTTCAAACAAAAATCTAACAAAAATTCTGTTTTTTTCATGCATTTTTCAGGAGCTGACTCCTTCAAGGTAACTGCGTCTGGGCATGGAGGAAGAGGCCTCGTTGTCCCCACCAGCCCTTGCAGTAATAACCCGCTCATTCACCCACCCACACACGGCAGACCTGGTGCAAGGCCTGGGCAGCTACTCCAGAAACACGCAGCTGACGGATAGATAAAAGGATGCTGGCACTGGTGCCTTCGGTGTGGCTGTATCCTCTGCAATGACTTCATTTATGACCTCTTAGAACGAGTTTAAAAGACAAATTAGCTTGGCAAACAAATTCTTCTCTGATGGCAATGAGAAACAAGCCAGCATAGACAGGTTTTTCTGTCTACCTGATGTTTTCCTATGTGTTTGTGCAAACTTTTTATTTCTCCCATCTCCCCATGCAGGAATAAAAGCCAGATACCCACCCATCGTCCTCCCTGTGCATCTCCTGGGTATAGCAACTCCCACTTGAGCTGGTTTTGGTTTACATAAGGACCATTCCAACACTGGGGGGGGTTATCAGAGCAGAGATATAGCCTAAGCCTTCTCTCAGCGATGCACTTACACCTAAGGCAAAGGAAAGTTTGACAGTGACTCACTGTGCCAGGTCTGTCGACATGTGGGTTTGTCCGATAATTCAGCAGACAGTTTAACTTGCTTTCCAGTTCTGCTGTGCCTAACAACATAAAAGAAGTGCAATGAGGCTAAAAATCTGACCTGAAGTTTTAGACACTGTTGCTTTCTTCTTCTTTCAGGAGTATTCTAACCTTGAAAACATAGCTGATACCTTAAATGTTTCAAAGTGTGATGTTGAAAAGCATTAGATAGATTATTTCTCAGTACAATGGGACTAGATATTTGGCAAGGTCCTTATTTCTGTTGGATAAAGAATGACAAAACCTCTTTTACTACATCATGAATACCTGATTTCTGAAATACATTACATTTAGAGTGAATTTATAGACAATTGAACACTGATAAATGTTCTTAAGCAAAGCATCTTCACACACCCAGGTGTGCATGCATCTGAACATCGCTGAGCAAGTGTCCATACATGTCTACAATGCTACTACAACACCTTTGTGCATATCTGTTATTTGATAGGCCCTCTACATGGATGTTTGACACATTATTTTGCTGCCAAAACAACTTAAAAGCACATTATCAGCTACTTCCTTTATCTTATAAGACCAGAACTGGCACTGAAAGAGAATAGAAAGTGAACTTCTTCAGCTATTACCAGCACATCAGTAATTTTTACATGCTATTTCCTCTGCATGGTAATTAACATATTGTGATTATACATAGAATGAAAAGAATATAAGAACATATTTCACAATTCTGAAGTCAATAACCTCCCAAATCTAAAACTGGCATCTAATTGAGGCATGAATGTCTGGCTTATGATGTCAATTGAACATCATTGCTCAGTGTTTTTTCCTCCCAGCTGATACCACAAATGCTGCTGCACATTGTCAAATATTATTGTTTAATTATAGTGACAGGAAAAGCCACCTACAAATGCAATGCTTAATGAAATTGAAAGCATGAGAATTGTACTCCTTCACACACCTTAGAAATCAGCCATACCAGAGGTATGCAACATTATGAGAAATATATTTAATGGTATTACATCTACAATTCTCCAATGAGAAAAGCAAGATAACCAGTAAGTAAGGTAAGTCATGTAAGTAAGTAATGTAAGTGAGGTAACCAGTGCCCTTTTGAAGGTCTTTAGACTTTAGAAGAAAAGGAAAACTATAAAAGAAGGCATTTTTTTCACCAAAGGAAAAACAGAAACAAAAACATAAACAAGAACCTTTTCACAGAGAGTTGAAATCTCTTTTGAGTTTTCCTAGAAGGGAGGCATTCTTCCAGGTCCTGCCCCACATACTTCTAAAAAATAAGGCAAGATATACCAAGGCTGCTACAGATCTGGTGCTGAGTTTTGCCCATTCTAGGCATAAATAGTATAATTTCAGAGGCAAAGATGGACTGACCTGATTTGCCAGACTGAAGCGTTTCAGAGTTTTCAAACACTTGCAGTTGTCCTAAGAGAGGTAGCCTGGAGGATAACATACAGGTAAGCCTATCAAAAGACAGGAGATTAATTCCCTTTATTGCCTGACTCTGGTGTTTTTCCCAGAGGGATTTTTGTTGTATCCATGACAGAGAAGACACAAACTGAAGACAGGCATGAGAAGGATTTGCAAAACTGAGCTGCTGAGATGGTGGCAAGGAAGAGAAACAGAGAAGGAAGAAGGAGAAAATAACAGAATACGGAAATGGGATAAATGATTTGAGAAAGGTCCACTGAGGAGGGACAGAATACGCTTAACTGCCAGGTCATTTGACTTAATTAAATCAAGCCTCCCAGTCTCATCAGAGATGTGTGAGACTTCCAGGGTCTTTGTGGCACAGAAGGCACTTAGCCAATTGAAGAATGTAATAATTGATCATTTGCTAATTTGCAAGACGTGATTTGAAAATATTTGCAAAATGTGTCCCAGCAGTTGTCATCTCTTGTTGCTATACTGTAACTACCTTTCTGTTCTCTGCTTTCCCAGCACCTTCAGTTTCTGGTAATTAGAGTAGATGAGCCAAAAATCTTACCCATTTCATCCATAAAAGGTGCAAGAAAATGCACAGTGCAACAAAATCCTAATAGCCAAACACAATTTGTTACTCAAACCTTCCAGTGATCCTGTACCTGATTGATTTAAAAAGAAAAAAAAATGCAATTCAACAGGGTGGAGTAACACTGTATTTTAAAAAAGGAAATTTCCCTTATAGATTAGCTTCCTGAACTGCTTATGTGACTAGGTCAATGCTTTCAAAATACAGGAAGTGGTTAGACTCTGAAAGTCCTTGCTTCACAACAAACAGCACACTGCAACTGAAACTGCCGTCTTTTACTCAGGAACTCACTGTTATTTTCCACATAACTTTCTGGTACAAAGCTAAATTGTGTAGGTAGCTGTACAGTCTGAACGTAACAATTGGCTATGGTTTGCTTTGCTTCTTTTCCTAAGAAGCTGCTCTTACTGTAAAGGAAGAAGTTGCAATTTTATTATCATAATAGAAACAAAATACAAACCCAGAAAGAAACTGCAGAGGTTTGGCTACCCCATAACATACTAACTTCATGCACTATATGTCAAAGAGGAGTATTATTAAAACAGCATGCTAATCTTCAATATTCTTATTCTATTGCTGCTTATATTGTGTTGATGGTTTTCCTTAAATCACAAGAGATTAATCTTATGATATCAACGCATCAGAAGTCCAAGAAATGAAAACAATAAATGCATTGCCAGTTGTTATAGAAGGAACTAATGATTTAGATGTGTACACACCTAAACAATAAGCAGTTTCATACCTATATAAAGTCAATGAATATTTTGGTACTCAGTAGCTCTGGAAACAAAGCCATTTAACTTAGATTTAGATAATAAACTTTAGATGGCAAAGCTTCAGCTGCAAAACCCTGTTTAATTAAAGTAGTGATGTGTTTGCTTCATTTTAAAGCCCATTGCTTCAAATAAAGTTTAGTGCAAAAATTTTAACACACAGCAAGTACTCAAGACTTTTCCTTAGACAGGCATATTCACCCTCTATCATAAACAGAATATATGCATAATCTCATAGCAAAGATAGTGGCTTTAGTACCACTGTCCCTTAATGCTAATTCACAATGATATGGCTTCAGTGGAGTTATTCCAGACATATACTCCAGACACATTGTAACTGAGAAGTGAGGTGCAGCATAATTAAAAGCAAAAATTCAGAGACAGAATCATTTCTGAAATGTTCTGATTGAGCCTTTGACAAAGTCTTCAGCAAGTGCTCAATCCATCTGTGGTCCTTCCCCTTCCGCCTGTCTGCTTTATCCCAAACCCATTAGCCCGCACACACTGCAAAGCCCCAAAAATTAAGATTCCACATCTGTTTTGTAGATTAACTGGAAACAGTACCCTGGCGTAATTTAATTCTGACTATAGATGATTTGTATGGCTCATTCAGCTGCCAGCATGGTTTGCATTCAGTTTTGGTTTTATTTGCACATTATGGTAAGAGCAAAGAGGAAAGGGAAACAATTACTTTACCAAATAGCATCATTTATTTAATAATGTTCTTGCACCTTACATTGCTGAGCTACCTCACCTCAAAGCTCCTCTGGATCACAGATCAAGGCATTCCTCTAAGTTTGCCTAAATCAACAGCCTTGCTGGATCCGCCACCATGCAAAACACCATGTATGGAGCAAAAAGTGTATTTTATCTCAGCATTCAATGCTTAGAAGCTTGGGCCAAAACACGGGAGACACAGACTAATTTCCCTCATTTGCCTGGCAGAATCTGAAGTATCTTATGTCTCATAAGTAACTCTACCATACAGGACAGAGACAAGGAAAAAATCCTCTCAGCATGTTCTACTTCATGTAGGATAGCTTGTTAAGAAGTTGATAGAGAAGATGAAGGAAGGAAAAGGAGATGGGATTAAAAAACAAGCAAAGCAATATGTGGTGTTGTAATGAGAAAGGTCACATGGGGCAAGGGAGACCAGAGTTCCCATGTGCTTTAATGTGAATAGTTAAAGACTAATAAGGACTCCTTACATGTGGAATTGAGTTGCCTTATCAACTAGATTATAAAGTGGTTCCCTTGCTTTTTTTCCCCTCTCTCATCACTGTTTAATCAATACTTAGTTAACTATCTCTTAAAATGTAGAATTGCGTCCACTTATGCGCAACACTTGGATTCACAGTCTTATAACTAGAATTGGAAGAAGTTGCTATGAAAGCTAAGGAAAGAAATGAAACTGGATTTTCTTCACGAAGTGGCTGTCAGGTAAGAGACAGAACATTCATAAGAAGTTGGACAACAGGTATAAATGCAAAGTGGAGGTGTGTGCATAAATCTGAAAAGCATGTGGGAAAACTTCAAATGCCATTGGTAAGTTCCATTGCTGTCTTTAAGTGCATCAGATTTGTGTGTCCCATTCTTAGGCAGTTAATGCATCACATAATCATCTATCTCAGAGCTGTCGAGTCCTGTAAGTGCCTAAAAGTTCAGCATTGTAGTCCTTACCTTTCCAGGGAGCAGGGGAAAAAGGCGGAGTTTTTCTGATCCAACTCAATACCACTGTCCTGTAGAGTACAGCATAAATCATAAATTGATGCCTTAACTGAAGGCATTGATGCAAAAGTCCAGTGAGGCATCATAAGTCTATTTTTTCAGGCACTATTTCTTTTACTCTGGTAATATTAACTTTTTTTAATCTAAAATGAATACCTTAATATCCTAATAGATAATAATGTATTCTAATGAATATAGGTACAAGGCATGTACAAGAATGGCAAATCTGTGTTGCCTCAGGTTTACAAGTAACATATTAGTATAAATGTACAAGACTAAATATTTTGTGTCTATCTTATTAGCATACAGTCAAAGGGAATTTTTCCTTCATATGCTGTAGTGTACACATTGCAAGTTAGAGTTTGTTTCATTAAATACTGTGAAAATTTCTGTACACTTATTCACCTTTCAGCTTACTATAATCCAAGTTCTGAATCACAAATGAGAGTAAAGACCAACTCCTGACTCTCTTGAACAATATCCAAAGAGATTATGCCTTGATACCTACACTAAATATACATTTCCAAATGATTATTGTAGGTCCTCACTTGGGAACCCTGGAATTTGTAAACATCCCTTGTTTCTAACTTAGGTAAGTCCAGAGTTTTCTGCTCAAAATTTACAAATGTTTATGCAACTCATGAAGGACCAGGTAGTTGTTTTTACAATTATGTCCATCCATGGTTAAGACACTTTTTATGTGGGGTTATTTATGTACTTATATCTGAAATATTTGGATTCACGTGTATTTTTTCAAAGTTCTTGGGACCTTCAGAAACTTTATGTCTACTCTCAGCTTTTGATTCAGAAAAGAAAAGAAAAAAAAACATCTATGGGAAAGAGTAATTCGTTGGCAACAGGGCAAGGAACTAACAACACAGTGAGACTTTCTCATCTTCTCATTCCGTGCATCTGCTTTGAAGTGCTATTTGTCCAGAGAGACTTTATTTTTAATCTAAACCGAAGGTCTTTTCTAAAGTAGGTCAGAGCTATACGCAAATGCAGTCATGCAGAATAGAAGGATGTGCAAAGAGCCTGTTTCTGATGAGGCAACATCCACGCATGCCAGGTTGGAGACTCCCTTTTATGGTCAGACGTGCGAGTACCTGTTCCACACCCGCTTGTGAAATACATGGGGGAAAAGGCACAATCCCAGATGGTTTAGCATGTGCCTGTAGAGCCTCTGGCCCAGGAGCACATACCCGCACACCTCGAGCACACTGACACACACCAGCTTATGCACTTCCTTCAGATGTGGCTTCCTTGGTATTCCTCCGTCTCTCCCATCCACCTTTTGGCTTTTACTAAACTGGGTGTGTGATTACCCAAGCTCACCCAAGCAGTTGGAAATCAAAGTTGTTTTGGTATATTCTTGGGGTAATTGATTGTACCCAGAAAGGGCCCCTAACTAAAAGGCTAAGGGGCAGTGGTTGGGACAGCACCTGCCCCACCTGTAGTGCTAAACATCTGTAAAATAAAAAGTAAAAAGATTCATAAAATAGAAGAAAGAGTCCAAAAGGACAAAGAGCTTTGCAGTCCAGCAAGTAGGATCTTCTCCACAGAGAGGAGAATTCTGAGTCTTTGTCCCTGCTCTCAGGCACATTGGATTTTGCTCAAAAACACACTAACAAATCCTAGAGTCCCAGAATCTTCCCTTTCTCACTTTCCTTATAAAAGGAGGTACAAATATCAAAACACTCTGCCTCATACCAGGTTAGGAAAGGCTTCTCTGGTGGAGAAATTAAATTTTTACAACAATCTGAACATTGGTTTCTGCTGACTGTTCAGTTATCATTTATATATCTCTTCTCTGCTATATAGCTAGAAAACATTTCAAACCTTTTGCTTTAACTGTGCTTCACCATTAACATTTGTATTAACCTTAATACTATTAATTACTAAGGGACTCTGCCTTACCCCAGAGAACTATTCAAAAATGTAGCTGCTGTTGTTTCTTATGATTGTCTTCCTTTTAATAACTTGTTTTCAGTGTCAGGGTATTAAAAACTACCCCTCTGGTATTACAAAGGGCCCAACTAGCACAGCAGGTTCCCATGCAGGTTCACAGAACTTGTCATTCCTGTTCTGTTTTCTGGGTTTGCTCTGCTGCACTTTCCCTGCCTCTTTAGGGAGGCAAAGAGCTTATTACAGCTTTCTGACTCTCAGTAAGTAACAAAGGTTCTTTCTGGAGAGCACTACAGCTATTCTATCACCAGGCTGGCATAAAGTCCTGTACACTTAAGAGTTAACTGAACTGATGGCATGTCCCTGAGGCTCAAATTTTAGAGAATACAAATGCTCAGTATTGTAGTGGGAGGAACAAGTACAATATTTAGCTTTTTTTGCTCATTCTTTAACCTCCTCCGAAATTTCAAATTCAGAGGAACTCAAAAAATCAAAGCAGAATTATCCATTTTATATTAAAACCACAGAGAGATTCTTGCGAATAGGTAGACCAAAACTGAAGTTCTGAGCTAAAATCTTGCTGCTTGGGGATAGTCAGCATGCAGGTAGCACGGGGCTAGAATACACTTTCAGTTCCATCTCCTTTTCCCAGATTAGAGCGAGTCAGCATTCCAGATGCGAATACTCCAGGCTCAGTGTGAACACACTGCCAGTTCTAGACGCAACGCGTGACATCCTCACACCAGAATTTTTAATGACAAAAACATAAATCGACATAAATCCACTTCATTCTTGTAGTGAAATTTTTCAGGGACATGAAGTCAATGTTGGCTGCTGGTGGCTGAAAGTGAAGCAGATAACCAAATAAAGATTAAGTAATCTAACTGAAACAGCTGGTATATCGTTTTGACCATATCGTTTAAAGGGTTTGTGGACTGCAGATGTAGGTAAGAAAGGAGTTTACAGTTTAGGACTTTTTTAGAAATTTCACTTTTCCCAGGATTTTTTTTTTTTTTTTTAGCTTTAGTGTTTAAACATATAGATGCTTGGTTGCTTTTTATTAAAAAATCAAGATGATTAACTTCAACTAAAGTGCTACACAATAGAATTTATGATCATATTTGTCTTCACTATTTCAGTAGTGAAATAGGATTCTCCTCACGCCACATGTGCAATAAATTTTGTAATGCACTGCCGAGCTCACCGAAATAGGAGAAGAAAAAAAGATCCTAAAAAGGTGTAGTCACATATAATTGCAAATACAGATGGTTGGTTTGTCAGGTCTTTTTTGTTTTCTGGCTTGAGAGTTGCAAACAGTTGTCATTATCCCATATTACTCCTTTATTATCAGCCATGGAACTTAAACTAGAAATTATGTTTGGTCAAGATGAGTGTCATTTTACTCTTTCCTAAAATGAATTGAGATAGATTAAAAAAAAAAAAAAAAAAAAAGGCACCTCATCTGCTACGGAAAATAACCATAAGATCTGAAAGCTAAAAACCAGTTTCAACCATCCTTCAGCTTAATTCATTCCCTACTTATTTAGGAGGAGTAGCTGAGGCTTCAAAGCATTTTCTTCATCCACTTAAGAGGGAATGTTTCACAAAAATTTGGAGGAGGGGAAGGTGTCCTCATGGTTCAGGACAGGAGCTTGGACGGCCCAGACAGACCCAAGATCATTTTCTGCCTCATCCATAGCAGGTGATTTCACCTACAAATTTTCAGAATGAACAGCAAGAGAAGTATCCTGTCCTCTGTCTTCAGTCAAGAAGACCTGCAGGCACTGTCCTTCTCCAGCACCAAATAGGACAGGGGGGATACACAGGAACTGACTTTTTACAGCAAACCTTTCAGATAGCTCTAGTCATGGTAAACCATGGAAAAGAAATAAAAGAACAAATGAATATAGGGGATATGTCAACATGTTGCAGAAAATTCACCTCAAGGCAAGGAAAAGTGGAATTCCCTTTAATCGGTTAACAGGAAGGACAACATTTTTGTGTGTACATTCTGAACGTAATTGAATTTTGAATGTAAATCAACTGTACATAAATCAAGGGGTGAGTGGTTCTCCCTAAACTCCCCAAAAGAAAGACAACCTCTTTTTCAGCTTGATGTTAGTAGTAGTAACATTTCTCAAGTCCCAATTATATGTTATCACTATCAGCATTGTTGTTTTTTATTAATAATCTCAGGCTGTGTACGTCAATCTCATGACTTCTGAGGTCAAACTAAGAAAGAAATTGGCAAAAGAGCATGAGTTTGGGGGGAAGTATTTTTTTCCTTTAGACTCCCTTAACTGCTGATCTCTTACAAACTACTCACTTCAGTTATTCTTTGAAAAGGAGCATGGCTGTGAATTACTTTTTAGTGTGTATGACAGAAGTATCTTACAGCACCTTTAGCTCAATGTATATCCAATTTATAAACACCAGCTTATTTACTACGATGACAACAGATTTTTTTAGTGTTACACACTTAGCACATACTTATTTAAGGCAATTAAGAAGATTCCTTTCTTTCTCATTCTAACATGGCTGTATAAAATGCTATTATTTATTGTGCTCTGAAAAGTAGATAGGATTCTGAATAATTGTAGTTGAAATATATTCTGTATCTGGAAAGCTAGACTGAAAATAGTCATGCATAGATCTTAAGTCAAGCTTACAGAGCAATGGATTTTCAGCAAAAGCCAATGACACATTGAGAGCAGATAAATTAATCCGCTATAAAACTAAAGTCTTCTTGGATACTGCCCACCATTTGTAAATATTATCCATTTGGATGTCCTTAGAAACAGCAACATACAAGAAGCATCCAAACTTTTACAACTGGCATTATTCTAGTGTTTGAATAAACATTTCCTTTTCTAACCACAGTCCATTCATTTATTTGCTTGTGCTCTTATTTCCTCTGGAATCTCTAACTGTTATGGAAAAACCCACAGCCAAAAAGGAGGCATGAGGAAAAAATGACAGTGTCTCCATTTAGACTTCTGTCACCGCTATGGCATGCTGCAAACCTGTAGGTCTGCATGGATCTGCCCCAGTCTGCAATATCAGCACTATCTGTGGTATTTGTATTTGTATTTGTAGTATGCTGATAAGTATCTCAGCACCAGAAGAAATATTTTTAAAAGAGCAAAGTAAAGTTAAAACCAGCTCTGAGATAGTCTTCTTCACAATCAAGCCCTAAAATCTGGATGCACTTTATCCCTCTTTTCCTAATCCCGTGTGACTCATTGTCTTCCAGTTTTCACTTAGTCTTTGGTAATAAGCTTAAGGGGTAAAAAAAATGAAATTTGTTATTGACTTTGAGGAGAGACAGTCTAGGATTTGTTCAAACCTCCCTGGGGAAGAGGCACTATAAGGGCCTTCTTGGGAATTCCTTGGCTAATGCAGGGTTGAGAGGTTTCTTCTCCAGGGAATTCATCTCACCCCCATCACGTTTTATGAACTCTTTCCAAATATTTGCAAAGAATAAATGTGTTTTGAAGTGGTAATGATGTGGACTTATATTTATTTGTGGACTTTATATTTACTTGCATATATCTCTTTGTGTGTATAATATGTTATCTCATAGAAAGAAAACCCAGTTTTATCCAGCTTTCTCAAAACATTATTCATCTTCTTCCCATGCATTACATCCTAAAAACAGAACAATGTGCTGAAGAATTAGCTCACTCCGTAAAATTCTTAAGATAATAGAAATGTTTTTAATGCAATTTTGCTTCCCAAAGGATGTTCCTGTGTGGATAGATGTTTTCGGAGACAGGCTGGCCTTGAAATGAGTGGCATCAGAATCATCTAGAAAATATGTTCCTTCCTTGACTAAGACTTCATTAGTCATTCTTTACATATGGACCTTTCAGCATCATGATCCAAGACGGTTTTTTGTTTTACAAACCTGCTCGTTTTTTTGGAGCACGCTATTGTTTTGCAGTAGGATGCAAAACAAAACAAAAAGACTCTCCACAACCAGCTTGTGGGAGTTTTAGTTCTGAGATCCATAATTATTATTGCTCCTAAGACTGTGATTATTATTAGGAACCAGAAATAGTAGCACTGTTAAAAAAAAAATGTTAAAAGGCTTCAGCAAATGTTTTGTGGACAATGAACTGCAGAAGACTGTGGCTCACGAGGAAGGTTTTTCGCTGTCTGCGGGCAGGGGCATGGGCTCCTTCACTACTAGGGCCTTTTCCACTTCTGTGTTACTACTATTACAGTCAGGACACTGATATCAAGATTTGTTCTTGTCTGCACTAGATACTGACTTGTGTTAATGTCTTCTTAAGTTAGCTTTCTGGCTCCTTTTGGTGACATAGACAAGTCACCAGTGAGAGGAGGAGGCTCTGCAGTCTGTAGTCTCTAGATGATGGTACAGTTTGGAAAATGGTATGATTGCTCTGAAGGAAATGCAACTGATTTTGGTCTGCAGTTTGTGTATCATTTCTCAACCACAGTGGAGAGAAATATGACTTTTTTTTTTTTTCCTATGACCCCAGATTTCCTTTCTACTTACTGTTTATGACCACCTTAAGTTGACTTGATCTGCAAAGAACATTTTACACATTCCTTAGAAAGACCTGCTGTTTAGGAGGTAGTGATAATACTTCCTGAGACTGACAGAACAATACAGTGTTATATCCCAGAAATATTACTAAAACCCAGATAGAAGCACAACAGCCACAGCAAAAAGACAGACTAACTACAACACATTTTAAAAGAAAGCATGTAAACCAGCAAATCTGTGATATTTACAAAACTTAGCTGTATACCCATTTAGTAGGCTGGCATATCAAACCTTAAAGATTTAAAACATAAACTTGACTTCCAAGACAGTCTTTGATCTCACCTGCCCTCAGTAGTATATTTCTCAAGAAAAGAATGTCATCTTTTCTATTTTTTTTCAGAAAAATTACCAGTACTGACATTATATCTAACAATGCTACATTTATGAATGAATGCAATTTGTTTCTTTTGAGTAAAGTAATGGTTATGTAGCCCTTGGAAATCTCAGCGAACTCTTCAAAAGACAGTATCCTCATAACCATAAAGTTTGGAATATCTGAGGGTCAAGAAAGTGACGCTAGAATAACAGTATATTTTCATCTTTGATTCTTTTATATGGGTTGTATTTCCCTGCACATACTCGGCATAGACTCCTATTTGCCATTACCATAAAGATAAGCAGAGGAGAGACATGTGGTTGGAATCTACTCCCAGGATGATTCACAGCTTCTTCCCACATGAAAAGTACGCACTAGAGGAAGGGGAAACAAGGTTTTGCTCTTAAAACATTTCCAAGCTGTTTTGAAGTCTTTTGAAAATAGGTTTTAACTACTTTCTTTTGTAGCACAGTTGAGTAGACTAAGAGAAAATCTTGATTATAACCAGTAAATGTTCACAGAGTTCTTCATACAAAAACCATCAGATATCCTTTTTTGCCCTGAAAAAGATTAGTGAGGACTTTTAGATAAAATTTACTGACGGCAGCAGTTTTTGACAAACAGCAGAACAGCTTCACAGAAAATAGGAGGGAAGGAAGGAAAGCCAAACTAAAATGAATTCATTTCCCCAATGTGTGGTAGTTATGTTAATAGAAATGCAAGGCATTTCAAAGGGCAGCTCAACATAAAGAGATTTCATTTTCCATTGCCTCAATTACACAAAGTATTTCTGGTAGAAATATCTGGTAGAATGTCTTCAGGCAACAGCACCCATGTCAGAAGTTCATGAATAGCCAGATATCCACAAGTAAGTATTAAGTGGCATATTCAGAAGCATCCTTTTTTAACAAGCTCATTTGCAAGTCATTCTAAAAAGGTGCCTGTCCTAAAATTTTGAGTCAGAGCTATCACATTGTACACGATTCTGGTAAGATGCCCATGAAGATAAACAATACTGAAGTGCATTTCCTGCTGGCATTTAACCCCGGTTCAAAACATTTCTTAGCTAGAACATCTAAAATGGTAACTGTTCAGAAGGCACTACTCTCTTAGATGAAAGTCTAGAATTGAACTTAGCATAAAAAGGTGCCTTTCTTAAAGTAAGAATCTTCCTGAATTAAATGAGGAGACATCTAATCTATCCTCATCTCTAGACACCGCCAAAATCATCAACAAAGGATACTACTAAGCCACAAAGTGTTTTTAATTTTACAATCAAATCTTCCTGGCAATCAGACATCACTTTGAGAATCACATAATACTTGAAAAGGACTATTGAACTGTTCAGAGCTGTTCAGAGTGCATCAAATTTCAGATGTGATCAATCTGAGTTAAACCTCTGACTTTCTGCATCTCAGAGTCTGTTCCAGGACCTTGCACAGATCATCCATTAACTTACTTTACATCAAGTACACATCCTGGCTACTTTCTGCCCACCTCAAAGATTAGTGACAAAAAAAGTATGGAAAATTTGTCTCATTGTTTTACCATCAGCAATTGTAACAGTCTATCAAATGGACAAGAGCACAGTTTGACAGTTTTCACAGCAGTTGGCAGAAGCCAGGACACATATCTGCTTTAAAAGCAGTTTTACAGAAAGCCTACAGGTTGCTACAGACACGTTTGATTACAATATGAAGTCATTGTGAGCTCACACATAATTAACAGCAAACTGCGCCTGTTACTAAGTCAAGGTAAATAGCAATACACTGTGTCTATATTAGGCCTAATTTGAGGTTTAGTTAGTTAATCTTTGTCTAACCTCACCCCATAGTCCTAAAATAGACTAACACCAAAAGCCTTTTGAAAACTTGCAAGGGATTGGGACACGCAAGCCAATAATTTTATCCTGCTAGTATTCACATGCAAAACCTGCTCTTGTGCTTTGTGTGACAAAAACTAGTTAAAATAAAAACAGAACCAAAATAAAAATCCTAATTTCTTTTGTTATGCCTTGCAGCTATCTTTTAGTCAGATTTCACAGTTTACAAAAATTACTGCAGGGAGACATTTCAAAATGCTAGTCTACAACAAAAGAATAATATTGCATATAATTCTCCATCTCCCCTGGCTCTCTCAGCTTACGAAAGTTTTCCAAGGTCTATGCTTTCTAGACTTGACTTAATAACCAAAAATATGTTAGGGTTGTCAACACTTCACTAGCAACTTATCTTGTCCATCTTGAATAACATGAAATTTCTTAAGGGTTACTAAGGTGGCACGCCAAGCACATTTTGCCTGCTGTTCTGTTCTGTTAGGAGAATCTAACAGTTAACAGGTTTTATGATTTTGGAGCGTAGATAATGCCAACTCTGAAAACATTCTAAAGGTAAATCAAGTTGGAAACCCCAAGGAGTCAACTCATGATTAATCAATATCCAAGAGCTTACAGCAAATTTGAAAAGCTTTTCTGAAGAAAAGGATATACACAAAAGTAATGCAAGAAATATTTCAAAATATTAAGAGCAGATGTGCCTTGTCAGCAATTTCTCATAAGAATTGTTGGTTTTCTTTAAAATTTAGATCGAGTATTGTTGATACACAGTGTCCTACGGGAAAGGCCTACACTTCCTCCTGGGTGATATGCATGTCTTTATTATTCTTTTCAATATTTTATATTATCAGAAGACCTTGAGGCATCAACTGAAATGCCTTGGCCTTTTTTTGTGAATTCAGATAGAGCATTAAGTTCTATTAAGTTCTAATTCAGACAGAGCATTAAGACTGCCTTGAGGAACTGTCAGTCTAAATAACACAGATAAAAGCCAGGGGAAAAAAAAAAAAAAAAGAGAGAAATTATTATTGGCAGGTTAAGGAGAAGATTATTTAAGCATATTTAGGCACTTAAAAACAATGATAAATAGCCTTCTGGGATGTGCCCAGCACATCTGTGTCTAACTTCTACTGTCAACAACTAGATATCTGCAAAAGCACGACAATAGGTGACTTGGCCAAGGTTAAAGAAAGTACCTGTAGCAAAACCAGTTGTAGCACCTTGATTTTTACAGTGTCAGTCAGCCTTAATTATTCTCATTGCCTTACTGTTTGTTGTCATCATTATCCAGTAACTATGCATTGTATATTTGTATCACAGCAGTGTGGTTAAGTTCCATCTAGATCATATCGTCAAAGGCACTCGCATCTCTGCATACACACACATACATGAATCAGCACCCAAAGGGTTTCAATTACCATTTTATAAAAATGCTGAAGGCTCTGGTTACTTTGTTCTATTTAGGCCTGTTAATATACTCCTTCCTGAATAAGGAGACTGTCCAGAGCAAATGAGGAAGCATGGGAGAAGATACATAATTTTAGAGTCATTAAAAGGACTAAGGAGAAAGTTGTAAAGACTAAAGAGGACTAAGGCTAGAGAAAAAACAGGAATACAACAGTCAATAGGCATTTTATTGGCTTAAAACTGTAAACTTAAAACTGTATTTGAAATCTGCATTTTCCAAGGGAAAGGAATTTAAGGAATTTAAAATACACATAACCTGGATATTATTTTATTCAGTCTAAATTTATTTGTATTCTTACAGCATATTTTATATCTGCATAAGATAGCAAAAGAAAAAAAAGCACAGCAAAAGTTCATAGTGATAGTTTGGGTAGGTATTTTCCTATTTTGTATTTCTAATGTATATTACTTTTCAAAAGTCTCTCAGAACTAACATTCAAGGAAGCCTACGAAGGAAGGAAATCTACTTGAACTGTTTTTCTTTGCAGTTATATGTATCTAGAAACATTAACCTAAATTCCCTCCTTACTGCATAGCGTATCTCCTGTGGCCTAAAGCAATGAAGCTTGCTACTCCTGTTTTCAAAGGTCAAACTGAAGGATTTTGTGTATTTGCTTTAACACGGGCCTTCCAGGTGAAGCATCTAGGGAATGATGTTCAGAGGTCTTTAGCAATTCTTCCACACCTTGGGAAGAGCACGTTATAGAAAACAATAAAGAGATTTGCGTGCAAGATCCAATGACAGAAAAAAAAAAAAAAAAAAAAAACAGATGCTGTTTATAAAGCCCCCAAAAAAAAAAGTGTTAATGTGAAAGAGGTTGAATTTAGGTTCTTAATTCCTTATTGGAGTCCCAGGAAAACCTCTGCTCAGGTGAAGCAACTGCATATGTTGGCCCATAGGGTGTACACAGCAGTGTAGCGTTTTTCCTCTAGAAAAGCCAGGCTGTAAGTGTCCCCCATGGGGCAGGCAGCTAAGGAGGCATGCACTGGTCCTGAGGCACAGGTAGGCACAGGCACGGTGCTGATCCTGAGGCAGGTGGTGGCAACAGCCCAGTCTCTAACTACCCGCAGGCCCTGAGGCACCTCCTGCCTTCCTTTCTGCCTGGCTTCAGCCTTGCTTGGAACGGTGATGAACCACATTCAGCCACTTAGGGCCACTGCCTTGAACCACTGCGCTTGGCCAACTCAAAGCTGTTCAGTGATGGTGGCAATGTTGGACTTCTGTGCCCCAAGGATGAGAATACAGGGCTGACCTATTTCTGCATGGGAAGAGGAGGAAGAGATTTGGAGCGGAGATGACAGCTGGGAAAAGTTTCCTGCAGAATATGCCATATGCTCCTAGTGCAGCCAAGGGCCAAGGGAGAGCCCAGCTGCCCCTGCTGCTGCCATTCCAGGTGATCCCTAGCAGGTGACCCTTACAAGTCTTTACTTCCCAAGATACGTGGCAGCAGCAGCCATCTTGGCACTGATTTTCCTGCCCTTCCATGCCCTCCTCAGTAGTTTTCAGCCTTTTGCAACCATCTTTCCTTGTCTGTGCCAAATGGAGACCAAATGCCTCCCTCAGCTCTGGATGTGAGACCCAGAAAAGTAGAAGCCCATATATTGGGCTTGGACTCATTCATTTTGGTCACTGTAGGATAACTATAGGTCACATGGGGATCAAACCTTACAGATACTGAATGGACAAGATCAGACCTAGTTTCAAGTGCCCAAGTATTCTAGGCAGCATTTGGGCATCTGCTTCCAAGAAATCATGCAGTCAGCCCCTGCCCAAGCACTGACCAAGCCTGGAAGCATTCCTATCTCGCCAGGCAGCCAAATAAAGCAGCTCTGCAGGCTGAGGAGCACACTCCTTTGCGGGACTGACTGTCTAACATTCCTAAACTCTATTGTGAGTGAAAACCTGTCTTTTCCAAAGAGGAAACAAAAGGAAAATATTACCAACCTTCAAAAGATCCTTCCATACTCTAGAGCCTGAGCAGTTGGAACTGCCTAAAAAACAGTTCTGACTTCAATATTGTAGCTCCAAGGAGAAGCTGAAGTGTAGAATTACTCCTGCACTTATGTTTAATTGGCAGTTATCAGTGTTTGGCATCTATGGATCACCCGTCTAAGGCATCTCAGGCAGGTGGTGGTCTGCATAGCCTTCCTGGTAGGCATGGTCTACTCTTTTCAACCTTGTAATGTTTACACTAAGCTTTAGAAGGCGATGATCTTCTAATATCTGGTTCAGTATGCCCAATGTCTTGATCCATAGATTATGTAGTCCTGATAGTCACACAGCATTAAAATGGGCCCACTAGCTGAAGTAACTGATACGTGACATGCCCCAACCATACCAATTGCTTGCGTGTTAAGAAATGTGCTGCTTCCAGAAATCTCTGTGAGAAGACATTGCTACATACATAACAGGACTCCTCCTAAAACGTCCTCTCTCCCTGCAGGAAAGGTAGATTTCAGCTTCAAGGCAAAATGCAGAATTATATCAGGGACCCAAGTGCTGGGATTTTTGCATAAGACCACTGCAGAAGGTCTGAAATGAGTGAATTGGGAGAGCTGAGGCCTGCAAAATAGGAAGCAATCAGAAAATATTTTTTCCATGTAGGTAAGGAATACAGCATACAGGAGTCCTCAAAGCATTGAATTGCAGCCTGGATTTCTGCAACTGCATGCAGAAAAGCCACCATAGACCCTGAAAGCTATTTTGCCATTTTGCAAATAGTCCTTTTCCAGTAAAGCTAATTAGTTTGAACGCAACATGATGCACACTTGGCTATGCTTTCTAGTTGCTAGACTGGCTCCTTTTCCTGCTGTCTATTTAGAGTCTTTGCACCAGCTTGTACTGTGGGGCTTGCATAGCCTTGTTCATTCAGTCTGCCCACAGACAAATAAAGCCAAGACCACTGCATAAATCATGAGTGATCCTTCCTGCAATCACCTTACGATGGAAGAGCATTAAGGACAGCAACTCTCTTAACTCCATGAGCCCAGCTGTGGTAGTCACTACCAACGTTTTTATTTGCCATGCTGCTAGCTGTGCTTCCCAGATACCACATCCATTCCACACTGCTGTCAGGAGATTAAAAGAAATTATCACTAATTAAATGTTAATACTGGCTTGAGGCAGGTATAATGTCAGTACCCAGTATGCCAGATTCGCATACTTCTGCCAATATACATATACATGCCTGCATGCTATTCTAGGGTGTGGGTTACTGCTGGAGATTGTGTCACACACCCAGAGTATTTTCTGTTTGTCATTTAACTGGAATTTCAACTGTGATCTCAATGAGTGGAAGACCAAGGACTTAAAATAAATAAATAAAATAAAAAGCAAGAGGTAAATATACAGTTTCCCTTCAATCTGAGCCTCTCAAGAAAATGAGAGTATTTACCTAAAAGGATTCCAGGGCCCATCAGCTCACAATACTTCACTCTGAATTGATATGCTATCACTAGGGCTTTTCTTTCAAATAAAAGATAGTCTCCGTACATTCAATTGACATTCAACTCATTTAAGCACAGTATGGTGCAGGCATAATAAGCATCAAGCCAAGCACTACGTCCAGTGAAAATCTTCAATGCCAGAAGAAAAACTGGGACGGAATCGAAGCACTAATCTAAGATTTATAATCCACCAAACCCCACCACCAGGGCCTCTGTGCTTAGCGTTTTGGCTGGCCAGCTCTTGACAGTTTGTGGTATTTGGGGAAATTATTCTCAGGCACCTGGCTGTTCCCACACATTGTACAGGAAGCTTAAGTACATAAATGCGTCTGCATCCGGAATAGCACTGTGGGAGCCAGATGCTGAAGCAGTTAGCTGCTCTGGCACCGGACCTGTGGGTATCTCAGTTTCCTACTGGATCGAATCCAAAATTGTCAGATGCAGTAAAAGGACTTAGCGTAGTTAAAGCCAGAAAAGTTAAGCTGATTAACACTGGCTCCGAATTTGGTCCAAATAGTATTATATATTATCGAGAGCCTTTAGATCTCAAATAGGGTCTTTTCATTGAGTTCAATGGACTTTGAATCCTGCATTCTGTGAAAATAACATTGCCAGGAATATTTTTCCTCTCTAGTATTTAACACCAGCATTAAAATTTGAAAATAACTTTGCTTTTCAAATATTGATGTCTTCCCTTTCCCATTTCTTTGTTTTCACATGTAGTTTCTTTCATATCCTAAGATCTATGGAACAATGACTGTTTTTTAATCAGTTTTATGCACTGAAAGGTACAGAATCAACACGGGCCAAATCAAGTCTGATATGACTGTAATGCTTCCCTAGTCATGGCTGGCAAAAGGGTTCAACTATTTGGCTAATTTTCACCATTCTTGCACTGTGAAAACTAGAAAACAAACAAAATCTGCTCACATTTGCAAATTGTTGCAGCCATCCAGCATTACGAAAAAGGATTTGGGGAGAAATATTCAGATAAATAAAGCGCTTGAGTAGATTAATATCCATCTTAGCAAAGTGTCCATTTTTTAATTTGTGTCACTGCAAAGTGATCACGTGGTGACTAGTCATGTGCTTGTCCTTGTGTGGGTGTTGCTGTAAGAAGTGAAAGTCATTATTTCTGCTGCAACATTTGCCTTCTGGGTGGGGAAGTCCCCAGCCTTGTGCTGATCACTATCTTCTCTGACTGCTTACTCCATGGGATGCTATCCAGTCACATTCTCTGGACTAACTTTAAGACTATTTTTATTCTTCGTTTAGGTTTGCATCATAGAAATATATGTCATAAATGACCTTTTGAGATACATGGTATGTCTAGCAATATCTTTGCTATATGCGTGGAGTGACTGCCATTCACTTAATCGATTGTAATCATTGTGCTCAAGAGATTTGCCTTAGGGTTGGGTGTGCTTGGGTTTAAAACACCTGACTCTCATACCTGAAAAAACTGGCAGAGCAGACCACAAATGAATTTGCTGCTTTTCCCCTGCTTTGCAGGGAAATTTATCTGTACCTTGGCTTGTGCTTAGAAAATAGCTATATTTCATATCAGAGAATGTTCAGATGAACATCTGTAAAATCAGTTGTGAATTACATTCCAGTCCAGAGTACAGACCTCTCTCGGGTTGATCTAGCAGTATGATGAGTGGATGGGGAGTCAGGAAGACAGAAGGAAAAAAAATTTGTGAAGGAATGCAAGATAAAGAGGAAGAGAAGAAGGCAAGCCAAACTACTTGAGGTTAACAAATTCAATAAAACATGTAGATTTGGATCATTAAGTCACAAATTCCCTTCAGAGAAACCAGAAGTTCCCTACAACTCAAACTTCAAACTGCTCTTCATAACTATACCTGTCCCACCTGTGTGTAGGTAGTCAGATTCTCCATTCTCAGATGATTTTCCATCCTTTATATGCTGTAAATCCTGCGTGTACCACCACAGTCCTTCCCCCCCCCCCTTGTAATTCCAACTGTCCTAGAAAAAAAAGAGAGCAACAAAGCCATGATCATCCAGCTTCCGATATCAGAGCAGACAGTAAATCAGTCAGTGACTGTAACTCTGAATGAGCAAGTTAGTATAGCCTGTGTATTTAAGTGCAGAGCCAGGGCTCTGCCACACAATCTGTCCCATCAGACATGTGTCACTGCATTTATGTTAAGCAGGAGTCAGATGCCAGGAGATGCTGAGCAGCTTCAGTTTGCAGCGTGTAAGGTGTAAGACCTGTCAAGATGACTCTCTGCTGTTTCTGAAAATGGACTTTCACGTTTTGCTTGCTTTCTGTCAATGCAGATTCTCTATCCAAAGACAACAGAGATTATGTGAAACAGAAATGCCTGTTACTGGTCACTACTCAGCACTGCATTATACCAAACAGCCCAGACAGACTGGCCAGGATAATTGTCAGTGCTATAATGAGATGTGTAATAACACATAAATAGTTCTGCAAATAAGAAATTATGTCATAACAAAATTAGTTTGGCTTTTGCATGAAGTTCTGCACCTGAGGTGAATCACTTCAGTACGTAATCTAGTAACATTCTCCTTTTTGAAGTTATATTATATAAAAGCTTTTTCAAGGTGTGGTTATGTCAGGAACATTGAAGGGACTGAATCTCAATGACTCCTCACATGTTGTGCTCAACTGAAAACATTTGCAAGTAACAACAACACCTTGTATTCCAGCAAAGACTTATTTGCACCCAACTGAACAATAGTATAATTAGAAAAAGGTAACATCAGCATGATTAAAACAATAAATGCTGTGTAGAGGCAAGGATGGGTAGAGCTCTTTAAACAGAATCAGAGAGCATGTCTGTATTGTGCAAGGGTGTGCCAAACAGAGAACCCTGAGCTAGCACATACCCAGACTGGTCTGTCTACATGGCATAGCCCAGCGCCAGGATCCCAGCTCGTGCCTTGAAAGCTGGATAGCAGCATCAGTGCGATACCGCACCTGGGTAATGAGCTTGGCAGCACCATGCTGACATGGCCATTCTTCTGATTGCAGGGCTCCATTCGCTCAAGCATGTAGGAAATGTGTGGCATTGGACAGTATGGATGGGATCATAGTTACATGGAGCTTTGGACCATCTATGTTTTTTGCAAAATAAAGCCTTTGAGGGACATGAGAGGCAACCTATCAAGTATTGGAAGAACAGGATGAAGTAGTTTAGTAATGACCTTGAACAAGCAAAGACAGTGACAGAAACTTAATAAGAGTCTCAGGATGAGAACAGAAGTCCACTTAGCTGTAGGCCAGCATAAAACTTATGGGCATAAATAGCAGCTAAGTAACATCTGGTCTTGCCCTGGCTCACTGCACTAGAATGAGCTTCATCCCTGAAGAAGAATTGAGTGAAACCAACTGGAATATACGAACTTAACCAGTACAAGAAACTACTGCTTGTTCATACCCTTTATTATCATCCTGAAATAAGGTATTTGCAATATGACTTCTAAAAAAGTTTTAAAATGTCTCATGAAGGTTCAAAATTTCAAAATAATGCTTCAGAAGTTTCAGGGAACTTTGAACTTCCAGTACTTTCCAGCCTACGCTGAGTATCTTGTTTTTATGAAACACAAGAGCTCTTTCACAAACCTGTTGTAAAATGCTGTGGCAGAGGATAATCTCACAAGCTGGTGTAGTTTCACAAGCTAATTAAAACTAAATTTAGATTATGGAGCACCCTTCATGCCAATGAATGCCAATGCACCCAATGAATTTTGGAATTCTTGATTAAAAAAAAAAAAAAAAAAAAACTTGATAACTACTGCTAATGTGCCTCTGGGATAAAATAAAAAACAATACTTATCAGGAACACTAGTTGGCAGTTTCATGTGAGAACAGAAATAGAAAACCCCCTGCAACTGGAGTTGGAATTCCAGTGAGAATTTGTTGTCTGTAAAGTAATTAACAACATCCATTAAGGCAGAAATGCAGTGATTTAGTACCTGGAGGCATGTAATGACTTAATAGATGGAGGCATTTGTGTGTTTATCCTATTCAAAAATCAGCCCCTTCCATGACACCTGGGGAAAAGAAAAATGATTCCAGGTATGTGAGAATAATTATCCGCATGGATTTAACCATCCCTGAAAATTAGAGCAGATACAGGGTCCTACCCTCAAATATCTTTTGTTAGGCACTCAGAAAAAAGGAGGAACATTCAGTCGGTTAGCACATCTTGCGTTCCCTGTTTCCAGTCCAGCAAGTGCAGTGACAGAGCATGCAGTTGACAAAAGTACATGCTGAAGATTAAACTTGGATTGAATGGGGAAGGACTGTTCCCACCAAACTCCCTGAACTGCAGTCTTTTCTGTCAACCAGCTGAAATCGCTACATCCCTGCTAAGCTCCTTATGACTGAAAAGAATCAATTACAGCAGAGGAGTTTTGAAAGTCGTAAGGTTACCGCATTTCGTTCATTATTAAAAACGAAGTTCAGGATTTGGAAGTCTTTGTCTACAAAAAGTTTTTTAAAATGCAAAGAGCAGAATCAAAAGGCCACTTTTGTTTCTGTTTTGCCTCCCATTTGTCGCTTCTTACATTACTTCCTCCTGCCATCTATTTATAACTTCCTTGTATGAACTGTGAGACCACAAATGTATATGACCCAGTTAGCACGTATACAGTTGCTTCCAAGATTGCGTTACTAACCTTCTTGGTTTTCTAGGTCATAAATTCAGATCCTGTGTTTACATCTGCCTTTGTCCTATTTAGGAAGAGGAGCAGCCCACTTGAAGCCGAGCGTTTGAATTACACAATTGTAATCTGACTTCCATATAACCTGAAGTGTTTAAAGGGAGCTTCTGTGCTCTGCACCGCTGCCCTAAATGCAGCTTCTCTGCCTCCTTACCTAAAATGTACAGCCTAAGGAACATGCTGAGGAGAAGGAAGCAGGGACAGCCACAGCTGTAACTGAAGCTGAGGATGCTGAACATGCCATGGGGCCTGGCCAGTGTTAGTGGCTGACAAACCTCCTGGCAAATCTACGTCTCCACAGTGGGGAAATTTGAGCACAGCAAATTCTTCTGTTGCCTGGGTCTGAAGATTCCTACAAAGTTTCCATAGTCAGCCTCTTCTCAAGTCTCCCTTTAGATAATCTGTAGAAAAACTGGCTTAATGTGCATATATGCATATTATTAAAATGTACTTTAAAGGCTCTGCTCAAAACTGCATGCTGCAGTGCTGCCGTGCCTAGCAAAGCGAAATGAGTGACCACAACCAAGTTGTGTGCTGAAATACAAAAAGAATACCAAGGGAAGTTGTATTAAGGCATAGGAATTATGTCATAATGTTATTATAGGCATCATTAGATTAAAGATAACTTTACTGCGTCTTTTACAGTGCAATAGGAACTTAACACAATCTAGACTGCCTTCATGGGATTCATGATTGAAGTGTTTCTGCCTGGTGTGACATGGTCATGAACAACCAACGCATTTTCTTTCCATTGCAGCAAGGGATTTTATAGTTTGAAACTGTGCCCTTTCTATAGGCTCATCTGCTGTTGAATGTGACAGTTCCGCACAGCTCAAAATAGATATTGGTCAGCAATGCCTAGGTAAGCTACTATAAGGTAAACAAAAGCTACACTACCTCATTGCGATTGCTCCAGGAAATGGCATGTGAGCAGTGTCTGCTTTCTATTTTAGTGTCTCTGTGTCCCACACGTTGACACATGGTGCTATGATTCAGTTTTATGCAGCATCTCCTGCATGTCCCTAGCCTAGAATCAACTTCTGCAGAACAGGTAAGTTAGAAGGCAAAATGGACATTGTTAACAGTACCATCATTTAGATAATCCTGGAATACTTTATAGCATATTGCACTGTCCTGTACATGTGCTGCTACTGTTTGCACTGATGAGATTCACTGTTTTACCAGGTAGCATTTATTAATCTCATCTGAAGAAGTTGTCATCCCTACTAACTAGGGCAGCTCTTGATTGATCAGTGTTTCATTGGAATCGAGTTTAAGGAAAACTGGGAAAGTTTAAAAATCATCATGTTGTTAACAAGATTTTCAAATAAAAGAAATCATAGAGCTTTGTGAAAATAGTCAGTTATAATTTTAAACACATGCGAATACATATATTACTAAGATTAACATAGCATTCAACTGAGAGCCTGACTGGAGACTGGCTTGCATCTACCAGCCTACAACAAAAGACTTCTTTTGTTTGAAGCAGGAAATATGAGCATTTCACTTGAAGCACTTTAAAAGTTCTTTTCCACAGAAGTGAGTCGCACAAAGTCATTACTGTAGTGGCAGACTGCACTGATGCAGACGGAGAGACTCACTCCTACCCAAGCACACGGCAAGAGCCACGGCATCGTCTCAAGGTCGCCCCTTTGAAATGCTGTTCTCAGTCAGGGGCTAACACAGCAGAGCTCATGTCAATCTCTCCCTTAAAAGAAGGAACACGTTAAAGGAAACTTGCAGAAAGCTGAACATACAGTTGCTTCTTTTCACCAAGAAGATGCATATTCAAACAGATTTTCCTCCTAAGATGTCCACATGCTCCTGGTCTACAAATCAATTCACTTTCAAAAAACATAATAATGTGGTTATTGCAAATGTTATTTCATAAGTGTCACTGAGATGTGGTATTTGAAAGCCTAAATATGTTACAATGCTTGACTTCTTTTTATGTGTATAGTAAATTTGAACTTAAATATGAAGTTTCTTTCTTGATTACACTGGTCCAGTATTAGCACTATTTTCAGAGTCTGCATCTTTACAAAGTTTCATGGAACCATCAAGACAGATGTATAAAATTTGGAAATGAAAATATTTTTCGACAGGTTTTGTTATGATTTAAATTGGAAGTGTTTACTATCAAACTTTCCAGAAATGGAACAACCTCCAAAAGATTTTTTTTTTTTTTCCCTAGATCTCTTTTTTTTCTCTTCCCAAATGTCCTGGGCTACTCTTGCCTCCTGTCTAGTTCTAGTCAATACAGAATGCTGGATCAAGCAGACTTTGGTCATACAGATTCAAGGTACTTGACACAAATAGAGGTCAGGTATGACTGACTCATGACTCTAGTGCCTAAAGCACAACATCTATTAATATAGATATAAATATATAATATCAATATAAAAACATATATTAAGATATAATCCTCAAAGTGTTTACAGTCTAAACAGTCAGGAGTCCCTTCAGGCATCAACCTCATACTTATGAACTCTTGTTTTCATAGAGTGTTATGTTTTGGAAAGTGGTAAGGTAAATATCTAGAGATCAAACAACTCTCTCTGGTAAATCAAAACAAAAGGCTAGGACAGCATGACCCTTCCTTAATCATGGAATTTTATAATACTATAAATGCCCTCACAGGGCCTGATTCCACGTTCAGATAAATTAACTTTAAAATCATCTATTATAAATTTAAGACTAATGAAATTGCAACAGCTACTGTCAGAACTGTTATACTTAAATAATATGCACTGACACCTTTTAAGTCCTGCATAATGTGCAAGACCTGATAATGATAAAATCCCAATCATAAGCACAGCATAAGGTAAGTAAGCATTTTAATGCTAAATCTGTGCTTTATGAAGATATATATAAGTATATATTATTTTAGAAAAATATATTTATTTTTATATCATTTATTTTTATTATATATTTTATACAAATGATCAGCTTCTCTCAGTTATACTTAAATAATATGCACTGACACCTTTTAAGTCCTGCATAATGTGCAAGACCTGATAATGATAAAATCCCAATCATAAGCACAGCATAAGGTAAGTAAGCATTTTAATGCTAAATCTGTGCTTTATGAAGATATATGTAAATATATATTATTTTAGAAAAATATATTTATTTTTATATCATTTATTTTTATTATATATTTTATACAAATGATCAGCTTCTCTCAGTCATGCTCAAATGGGTTCTCTCAAGTATGCTTTAATATTTATAATAAAATAGTGTCTCTATCACTTTTCCTGAACCAAATTCTTAGTAAAAAATGGCTTTTCACTCACTATCACAACCTTTCATTTCATACAGATCATGGAGCAGATACCAGCTTTAAAAGATTTTCTGTCATGCTGAGGTACGCATGTACCCACAGAGAGTCTTCATAGCCTACTACCACATTCCTGAACTACATGATTCCTTCTAAAGGTGTATCACTTTAATGAAATATCAGAAGCATTTTATTTTTAGTATAATGTTAAACAATCACCTTGAATTGACTTTGGCAAAACAGCAACCAAAGCCAGCTTAATTCATGGATAGTTGTTGCAAAAATTAACAGTCTCCCTTTCGTGTCAGTGTTGCACATTTAGCAAAGTACCTGCTGACACCTTTTCAAAGTCTACACCACTAAAATACATCCTTCAGTTAAACAGCAAGAAAATGTGATTCACACTGAGATAAACCTGACAGAACCTCCTCAGTATAAAAATAACTTTTTCAAAGCACTTCAAGTACTGCTTACAGGGATGCAAAATAGCTTGAAAGAAAATAGACATAAACATGTCCAAAGAAGAAAGTTGCAACAATCTGATTAAACCAGATTTTATACTGATTTATATAAAAGCTTATAAAAAACAAGCATACCATAGTCTCAGTGTTTAACAGTGTTACAATGCCTGTAACAGAAGGAGCTTTAATCATGTAACCTTTTTTTTTCCCCTTAATTTGCTTCTTTAATAAATAAATAAGTAAATAAAAATCACCCTGAGCAGAGCACAAACAACCTGAGCCTGACATAGGCTTGGATACAATTAGTTTCAACCACCAGTTTAACAGGTCCTATTTGATGGAACAGCTGTAGGAATTACCTAGGTGTATATAAAATACCATTATAGATTTGCAGTATTTTTATTAGGTAATGCTGACTTTCCTCATTTTCCTCATTCAAACAGAAACATACATCTTCAACTGTTTTAAAACCTTCCTTCTTTGTGTAAGTCTCACAAAATTAGCTAATTAATAAAAGAGAAAACAATATTTAGGAAAAATTACATTTACCCTCTCATTTCTTTAGAGCTGAGAACTGCATAGGCTATTGATAAGGGGTGAAAATCTCCTCTCTTTTACACCAATGAAAGTCAGAAATCATTTTAAAGACAAAGGAACATCTGAGCTCTCCTTTCTCCAGACTGGAATATAAATCAGAGTCAAGTCAAGAATCCAGTATTGCTCAGTAATTCCTACTGTAAACTTGAATATATTTCCAAAGGCTAGGACTGATGCAAATATCTCAAATGTTTGGAAGAAAGAATCATTTAATCAACACCTAGATTTTTTTTTTTTTTTAGCCTCACAAAGCAAAGGTTGATGTTCTCTCCAACAATAATGAAATAAGCAACCACAAACCACTACTCAATGCCATTATTCCATGAGTTATTTCCTGTGTTATTAAGATAGGGCACCTCCCTTCAAGTTCCACACAGAAGTTATATAACAAAATCTCAAGCAGAATTACACAAAACTCAAGGATCAAAACACGATCATTTTTATTGGCATCGTTCCTATGATTTGTTTTCCTGTGTTATCACTGAAATTTGAGAGGTGTGAGGAAGCTGGGGTGTAGACTTAGCTTAGACTTAGGCTTAGCTGCACAATCCTGCAAACACTCAAGATGCAGTAATGTTTTCAAGGGAGGTTTGTGATTGCATATTTAGGCACTTACAGTGTCTAAAAAGTGACAACAGAAGCAATTATGTGTCTAAGGGATTAAACCTGAGCCTTTTTGCCTGTTTTTTTTATTTGCATGAGCCTTTCTACTTCAGAATGGAAACACTGGATTTATTTCAGCCCAGAGGAGTCACCTTCAGAGTGATTTGGAATCATCTCTCAGTCTGACAGTAACACATTGATAAATATTGTAAACATGTATATCAATTGAACACATGCATACACTGATTTCATTAAGACTGCATTTCCCTAATCTGCTTAGTAGAAAGCAAATACAAATAATAGCAGAATCAAGCTACAAAACATGGTCTGTTTATCTACCCTTTGCCCATTAGACCAGTTAAAGAGAGTAAAGAGACTTCGAACCCAATTTCTGCTTGACAATACAGATTAGTGGCATTTCCTTGCCTTCTTTGGGTTTTGGGAGCATGTGTGATGCAGATTGGGTGCCTTTCATAGGGCTACAGTGATTTTCATCTTTCAGATTTAGAGTCCAGAATCACTTTCTGCCCTTAGACATGTAAAAGTCATGCATGGGAAATGAGCTCATGTTTCCTTTGAGGAAGAAGGGAAAGTATTGCAGAGCCTTGGCACGGCTGCCTTGCTGGATCACTTGCCCCCAAAATAGCAGGTATGGGGTCAAGTCTTCTTTTCTGTCTCTAAAAGTAGCATGGCAAAACATCCACATTAAAAGCACCTGTTGGTTACCTCTGTGAACGGAGCAGACTCTTAGCAACAGGCCTGGACTTTACTGTTTACTATCCTATTTGCACGTGAAAAGGTGATTCTACTGCCAGCTAAATTTGCAGGGGTTTTTTGCTATTTCTAACACATGGCAACTTCTCCAAGACTTTGTAGATGCATTTTTAAACCAATTTTTAAGTGAAATAACAAAAATTTTTGGAAAATAACTTGCTTTGCATGATGAAATGCAGTAGCCTATATCGTCATGCTTTGCAATGCAGACATGACATAAATACTGAAAATCTTTTCTTCCCTATAGTCTATGTAAGAATCTATCAGAGAAAATCTTTTCTACAGCGCTCCGAGTGTACAGCAACAGAACAGGCAGAGCTTGAGTCTCACTCCTACTTCACATTTTTTAGATTAGGCAAGGCCTCAAGCTTTCTTTGAGCTGTGGTTTGGGTCTCACCCCAGATGACTAACATCTTGGTGGAACTATTTTCAGTCGAGGGATTACACCTCCTCCTGAATACTGATTCTACCATGTATGCTTTCTGTCACAGCCCCAAAACGAAGGAGGGGGACAGCTGCCAGCTTTCTTCCTGCACCCCAGTCCAAAATGCTGCCATACTCGCTCTTCCTGGCACTTGAAAAACTACTGAGGGAAAGGTATAGTCCTCGAAACAGCACCTCCACACACTGCCCAAAAGCTTCTCTTATTGCATGCCATGCTTTTGTCATCATCCCAGTTGCCTGTTATTTCTCTGGGAAGTAACCTCTTGGCTTTCCCCTACCACTAAAATACATGTTTCTGTTAATGGCAATGCATTCAACCAGCAGCCCCACTGGTGCTGCAGGTAAGCAGACTGGCTTAGGTGAAATAATAGAAAGAGGACTCCTTTTCTCTTAATCCTTCATTACATTCTGAACTGTCAAGATATACCTTGTAGTTGCTTTAATGCTGAAGGGTAAGTGACTGCAGTCACCCTCCTTTCCTCAGATTCCTCCATGTAGGACCCGCACGGGTCCCTGCTCAGGTGTGCTGTTGTATTATGCATCTGACTTTGAGGATCTCTTTCTTCTTTAGCACTGCAAAGGCAACCAAGGACCAGTTTTATGCTTTGGACTCCAATTATGGAAGTCGTATGCCTAAACATACAGAACTACAAGCCTCAGCATTTCAACACTTCAATTACTTTTTGTGTGTAGGCCTAATTTGCTCTACTCTGAGTCCAGGGTATTATGTTGGTAATGAGTTCAGAAACACTGAATAAATTATTATCTGACAAATATGTTAAAAAATAAATAAATAATAAAAAAAAGCACCTTCTCCCTGAGAGGATGATTTTAACCTTTGCATACAGCAATCCTGGCATGTTTCTACTCTTTAGGAGTCAAGCATTTTTTCTTCTGGACTTGAAGAAAACAGCTAGACCTAAGGAATTGTCCCTCCTCCAACCACTAGTAGAGAAGTGTATGCAGTGTCCATGTCTATATGGACAAGGCAAAGAAACATGCCTGGAGTTAGACCTGGAGGTGTTGTGCTACTGAAGACATTAGCAGTGATTTGGCTCTGATGCACAACACTCTCCTCTGCTGCATTCCCTGCACAGCCTGCAGGCCGTCATTAGCTTCATGTTTAAACATAACCTCTCACAATTCAATAGAAGCAAAGCCTCCAAGCCTAACTTATGGCTAGAAAACAACCAGGCGCCAGAGTATGGTGGCTCGAGTTTGCCCATCTAACTGTAGACACATACCTACACCACAGAAATTAGCACACTAGTTACTCTCCATCCCCTGCATAGCCAAGAGTTTCAGCTAGGGGCAACTGGAAGGGATCAGTCAGATCCCAAGTGGGCTGATTTCACCTTCTGGAGGTGCTTACTTCTCTCCAGTAATTAGATATGTGGTAAGTGAGCTCCCAGTTTAGATGACTTAGATAAATGTCTTAGTTTACGTGGGATGAATCTGGGCCCATATGCTCTATCGGGATAAGTTGACAACACACCCAGATCTAACATGGAAATTCAGAATGTTATGCATAGTTTGTAAATTGGTACTGTGACGCCTACTTCTCCTTTGTAGCACTAGCCTCAAGAATTTGAATGTGATCTACCCCACTGTAACATTTGCCAAGTCCACATCCAGATTGTCTTAATTAAAAGCAATCATATTAGATAAGTACAGGTAAAGACACATCAGATAAAAGAAATCAGATAAAAAGAATAATCCTAAATATGCCTCTTAAAATTGCTAAGTAGGCTCAATAATGTGGATTTCGTTCTTGTTGTCCCTGTAACATGACAAAGTTTTGCTCTGAGCTCCTTGTCTGAGAAAAGTTACCTTCTTCCTTTTGTCTGTTTAGTACCCAGGTGCTTGGAGACATTTGTCCTTGGTAAGCTTTTTCTTTGCTAGCAATGCAAAACTGCATTTAGCTCCAAGTCATGCTGTGTTTCATACTGGCTACTTTTCAAGAGAAATTGTAAAGATTTAGGACCATTTCCTCTATCCAAACCAATGCTGTTCCATCAATGACTGATTATTCTCTTTTTCCTCCCCTGAAAGTTGTTTGCTCAATATAAACACACTTTACTGACTTCCATGAAGAAAGTTAATTTGGCAAGACTCTGTTGTGAATATGTTGGAGAAAGATACTTCAGCATTTTGGCTTCTATGAGCTAAAACTCCTAGGATAAAGCAGTTAACATATCTCCATAAAGAAAGGGAAGCCAGACATAATACACACAGTGCGTTTATCAGGCTGAGGACCAGGACTAGCTGAAAGGGCAGGTTTATTGTTCCTGCTGCACCTATCAACAAAAACAGGATTTGACAGGGAATTCAGAGATCTTTGCCAAAAAGCAAGCTCCTTCCCCTCCCTCTTGTCTGCCCCAGCAGCAGCAGGAATCGCAAATCCAAAGTTTTTTCCTCATTCCCTGTCTCAGCTCTTCCCCTTCTCCAGATTGTCAGGAGCAGCCTATGGCCCATCATTGTGTGGCAAAGTTCAGTTTTGTCCACATCTTAAGACAAGATCTTTAGGCAGAGACACCCTAAGGCAACTCTGCCTAGAAGCAGCCCATTTGAGCAAAGAGAAAGTGAAGTTTTACAATTAAAAACAGAGTGTAGAGCTAAATACAACCGATGAAGGGAAGAGCCCCTTTGAGAAAAGATGAGCAGCAGCCAGAAAGGGCAGTGGTAGGGAAGAGGAGTTCCTACACAGTGCCCAGCTCAGAGCTGTGGCATTTTGGAGGAGAGACCTAAGGGAAGTTTCTGACTACAAAAAATACTGTGCAGAGACTGAAGTAGGGATGATTAAATGTCAAGATTAAATGTCCTAATTGGGGAGCAGCAGAAAGAAATATGTGGGAGTTGGAAGAAACATAGTGCCAAATGGATTTGTGCAAAAATATTTGGAGAATTGATCTTGCTTATTATTACAATTATATAGAATGAGTCTAAATCATATTAAAATTCAAATCCATGCAGGTACACTTGCCTTAAAATTCTGGTAGGATATCTAAATACAATTCTGACCTTGAGATACAGCTTCTGAATTTCAGAAATAATATAAAGATCTTTACTGAGCAGACAATTAAAATTTGAATATATGCAAAAGCAAGCTGATCCCAGACCTGCAATTAAATAGCTAACTGGTTTAGGAGACAGTTTGTTTCTGTGAACAAGTTCTTCTACTGAATCACTGCCTTTTATCAGCATGTTACATACAGAGTTTCAGAATGCAGGGTTGCTCGGAAAATATAGCCGAAGCTTTTGCACAAGAAAAGGGTCAATCTATCTACAGAAAGATAGATTGCCTTCAGTATTTGTATATTTTATGACTATGGTATGAAGTTAAAGTCAGAATGAAGTTAAATATGTCTCCATTTCTAATGACCAACTGTGGTTTTATGTGCGCATGATTTATAGAACTGTGCCTTTATTACACTTACTTTAGCTGTCCCTCGTTTCTTCTTTATTTACTGATGATAATGTTGATCCTAAGTAGCTGACTCTCCATCGGTAGGTCAGATCCATCTCACGAAATATTGTCTGTGTATACTTTAGAAGATACACTCCCAAGCTAGCTACTCGCTGTCTTAGGAGAGGGACAAGTACTTCCTAAGAACAATACATCCTACCTATCTTAGACACCTTGTTTACAAAGGAATGAATTGCCCTCTTCTGCTACAGAGTGTGGAGAGAACCTAGACAACCAATTTTGGACTAGATGACTAATTTGCTCTTGCCTAAGTTGAATCCCAGTCTACAGTTGCAAATGACAGAACAAATAGTCCCTGATTTTTTAAACAACAGTGATACTACTATTTAGAAGCCTGAAATTATGGGACATAAAGAGATATTATTTTATTATATGCTAATTTAAAAAACAGCTTACATGTTTTAGCAAATGTCTCTAACCTTTCACTAGAATCCAAGGAACTCCTTTCTCTCATTGCTCTTCTTCTCAATGTTCTTAAAGCATCCATCTTCCTCTCTGTTCCTTCGTAATCTCCCCCAGACTCTGCTTCTCTGCAACTGCTCTCAACTTGTGAAACATTCTTATCTATATTTCATTACTTTTCTGACCAATTTGAAATCTTAGGATTTGTGTGCTTTTTTTAAATGTTATCTGACTATAATATCTTTCAATAACTTTTTTTTTTTCTTCTCTAGAGCAAGATCTGTTTTTACAACTGTGTTTTGTTATAGTATATTTCTCTTCATTTAATTCAAAGGTAATTCACAGACCAATGAAATAGTCTGGTCAGCTTTGTAAAATGCAGTCTTCATAGCAGATAACGTTAAAATTTTATCACATTACTGTGACTAATTCTTAATTGATTCTTAATACCCCAGAAGCTGATCAATAATTAAAACTGCAATGAAGGAGTTTCTGCCTTAACCTCTGGTTTCATCTTCTGAAATATCCACCTTTGGGCAGAAAACTTCCTCTTCTATGCGTCAGTTTGTAAATAATTTATTTAAAATTAATTTTAAACCTTCTCAGTTGTAAAGGCTCATACTGGAAACTCGAAATTTCAATTTAAGCTCTGAAGATGGCACAACCTTTGCTAGACACCTTGGTGACAAAGACTGCATGACAAGAAAAATTGCAGATGCCACAATATCCTCATTACCAATACAAAATGCATTTGTCTAATGATATATGATTTGCCAAAAGCTCCATAATATGACCTAATATGAACAATAGTGTATATCCCTTCACAATATTGAATAAAAAAAATATGTCAAACCTCTCTAACAAACAAATTTTAAATTACTGCAGTCACAAACATGGTGTCAGTAAAGCAGGAAGTTACCACTGAGGTACAGCAACAGTGACATTTTAGGCATCCAGGAGGGATTAATATTTATTTTTAGATCTCACAGAAGTGTCAGCGCTGCCAGCAAATTCAATGAACAGCAACAGACATCTCCAGGCAGTGATTCAGATCTGAGGTGGGCTGAATAACCCTCCGGGAGGGTGTCTCTATAAGGAACTGAAGAAAAGCAAGAGAAACAACATTCCTCAGGTAGGTGCAAAAGGAAGGCACCAGAAAGCTAGGGGGTATGAACCCCGCTTCTGGGCAAGATCCAAAAAGCAGCACATAAGAGAGGAATCTTTGCATCTACCGTCAGGAATACAAAAAGTAAGGGCCTGTGCTCAACTCATCTTTTCAGCCCTCACTATAGCAAGGTAAAGAGAGAGACAGAAAGAGAGAGAGAGAGCAATTTCAAAGTGTGAATTGTTCTTTTCTAAGAGAGGTACATAAAATAAAAGAGAAAAGAGTCACCCTCCAGATGTGTCCTTTTTTTACTATTAGAAATATATAGTGATCCTAAATGCCTTGGTCTTAGGTAGATAAAAATAAATACCTTTAACTTTTCAGCCTTAAAAGTTAATTAATATAATTAGAGTGCCTAAGGCAGCAGTTAATAAAGAAGAAAAATGCCTAATTTATTGGGGCACAAGACACAAAATGCATTAAAGCGTCTCCTGAGCAGAACCTGTAAATTCGGACTCTTGTCACTCACAGCTGAGTGTCCCAGCTTTAAGGTTCTTGTAGAAAAAGTAAATCCTACAGAAAATCCCAGATTTTTTTTAAAAAAGAAAGATTACTGAAATTTCTACAGCTCATGTAGACGTCACTCATGTCCTTGGGGCTGTGCTGCCCAAGGAGGGTCAGAGTGCTGTAGCAGGCTGTGCTTTCCATCTCAGTGACGCTTCTCAGTGTCCCTGTATTTCAGTAGGTATTACAGAGGAACCAGATCAAGGCATGATCAGATATACAAAAAAGCAGAATTTCAATGACAGGAGGAAATTTAAAATCAAAATGAAAATGATTCAATATGCGTTGCAGGGATAGCCAGCCACCTCGCCATGGCTTTTGAAGGTTTTACCCCTTTGGAATAAATGACTTCCAGTCTGCCTACATCTTGTTTTAGGCACCTGCATCCTTTTCTAAAAAACTTATCTTTGGTTATACTTCTATCTGTAATGAGACATCTTAAATGCAGATGTGATGTTTTCTTCAAATCCTTGTCTTCCTTCTTAATCTCTGGGATAAACTGTATTTGTAAAGTCCTATGTTAAGCCATAGTTCTAGACTTATTCTCTGCTTGCGCAACATACATAACAACACAACATTGCAATAACACATTACTGCATAACAGCTGGTAGTACCAAAGCATTTCTTATCATGAACATAGGTACTCATCTGTCATAATAATCTTACACAGAACTGCCATGTTTCTAAATATGACTACTACAGAGGAACTACACATTAATGTGTAATATTTCTGAGATAATTAGAAAGACTTTTTGTTGCTTTTAATTCCATTTTCAATTGCGCTTAATTTGTTCAATTGATTTAAAACTGAATTTAAGCAAATCGTATTTAAATTAGAAATTTTACTGCACTGTTCAGTACTCAACGGGTATTTTAATACAATAAATTGTGCTGTATTAGTGTAGAAAACAGGTTTGCTTTTATGCTAAAATACCAGTGAAGGTACTTTCCTGAAGAGCATATCTGTCAAAGTGTTTTTTTGTTTTTTGGTTTTTTTTTTTTGGAATTTGTATTCCTCAGAATGAGCAAAAGACTTGTTAAAAAATATAGTTAAAATATGATTAAAAACATTATGAGGACTGAATATGCTTCAGCTCAACAAGCACTGAAAAGTTGGGAATGAGATAAAAATAAGTTCAAAGAACTGATCACCGAGGTGATGCTGAGTAAAAGAAAAAAAAAAATCAGCCCAGAAATTTTGCACTCGTTTAGAAGCAGAATTTGCAGAAGTTCCTCTTATGATGAAGAAAAATAAATTGTCTTTTTAAATGAGAGGGCTAATGATTGTATTTCTTGACATTAGGTAACTTTAAATGGTGAAGTATTATTCTATATGATGAAACTGTTATTCATAGGCAGGAACCCCAAAGCATGATAGTCAGTAAGTGAGGGGTGTGTTAAAATAATTTAAGCAACGCAGAATAACTTCTTTTTTGAGGTAGACAGATATTTTTTGAGTCATTAAAATTACGTGATTCCAGATTTTTCCCTCACAGATAGATATCAAAAACCCTCTCAGAAAAATGCCTCAATTACCAGCTAGATTGAAGCACATGTATCATATCAACAGTGAATTGTCTCTATCTGTGTACAAAGGCTTTCACAGGAGACTAAAAACTTTGGGGAGGAAAAAAAAATCAGCAAAGATGGTTATCACAGCTGAGATAATGTGGTTTAAGAGAGGGACTTTCCAATCTTACTGTAGACCGCTTAAAAAAGATCTGTCCACATTAATTGTTTTTTTTCTGCCTTTTGGTCTCTCATGAAAACATTTTAATTATGGAACTATTTGCTTAGTTAACTACCCCTCTGACATTCCTTATCAATAGAAAAAGTCGATATACTGATGGAAAATAAATTATAAAGCAACAGAGAACCCTATAAAGGACACCAAATTTAATGAAAAGATCATTTGTATCACAATTTCTGCAAATAGAAGATAAAAACTGTTTTTGTCCCTTTTCTAAATGAACAGCTTCCTGATCAAATTTCATCCAAATTTTATCCAAATTCAAGCTCATCTGTTATTGCTACAAATAATGAAATTTCCTATATTCTTTTTGGGTTTGATCAGGATCAAAAGCAAGATGGTGGAATAAAATATCCATATTTTATTCATTGGTTAGTTCTAGAACATGTGGGAAATATTTAGACTTTTTAAGTGAAATTTTATAGGTAAAATGTTATGGGTGTATACAAGTGAGCTGTATAGATTAATATCTTCATTTGAATGGCCAGGATTCAATTTTATATATATGTATATATATATATGTATCATATTAAAAAGCAGAAAGTCAGAGCTGACAGCTTATTTTTAATGTATAAATACAAGAACAAGTGTCTGCTAGATTATTTGCATAAAGTCATTTTTAGTCTTTCAGTAATCATGATATGTAAAAAGGAAGTGATTTGTCAAAGTTAATATCAGTTCTGGTTCTATTTTAACCTAAATCCATAGACATATAGATTTAGCACAGATTAGCATGTTGCTTCTAGATTTTTTTCATTTTCATTTTTTTTATATGAGGATATCTGATAAGATGCTATTATTCAAAATGTTGCTATTAAAGACAGATTTTATGTACAATCCTGGTTTACATGGGACAAATCAGTCTTCTGGATGACATGGGACAAATCAATTTTCTCCTTATTCGTTGACTGTTCAGAAAGGCAAGAGAGATAATTCAGAGGAAGCAATTTTCTTTCTTTTTTTTCAGAGCTGATCCACTTGGGAATATTTTATGTTCTTAAATGAATGCAGTTATGGGGACGGTCTATTTTTATATCCTTAGTAATAGATAAAAGAGGTTCCCAAATGCTAAGTGAAAATTTTGTATCATTATTTAATCCTAAACTCACTCAGTCTCACTAACTAACTACCAAAACCACACAAACTTGCAAACAAGCACTGCTATATGGATGTGTAAGTGTGTATGAAACTGTAAGGAAATGTTCATCACTTTTTTAAATATAAAGCTGCCTTACTATCCCTTTCTCAGAGTAAAACTAGTCCTTTAAGGACACAATTGAGGAAAAAAAATATAGAAAATTCATAAAAGACTCAGTTCCCCACCCTAGTTTCTCAGGCTTTGGTTTGCTGTTTTTCCTACAGCTGAAATAAATCAACCAGCTGTAATGTTGGGCCAGATCCTGGATCCTGCCGAGATTACTTGAGTAGTTTATTGGCAGCACCAGTGGAGGAAAAGGAGGAGGTGGAAGCATGGATGAGGGAAAAGGGGTATGGCCAGGACTAGGACAGCAGGATCAGCCTGAGGAGTCTGCAGGAAGACTTTGTTGAAGACTGCTTGCCGAAAGTAAAGTTTAGCAGCCCCTGCACCATGGCTTATGTCTTCAAGGTGTAACATGGCAAGTGCCCATGGTCCAACCGAAAATGCTTAGTTTGTTATATTAAAAATAAAAGAAAAGCAAATTTCTTACTCAGATTGAAAGTCCTACACTAGTTAACAAGAAGATAAGCTGGGTTCATTCAAAGGGGAGCCTCTTCTGACAGAGGAGCTGCAAAGCTATCATACAATTTTTTTCTCCAAACAAGTTGTGAATCCACATGAAAGTAAAGTTAGGAGACTCTTCACAGTTCCTTGGAAAAGTAACTGCCTGTTATCCTCCCACCATTCAGTCTACTACTGGAAACTCTCCAATTGCCATGCAACAATTTACAGAGAAATACAAACATCTGCAATCACTAGAAGAGAGACATGAAAAATAACAGGTTTCACAATCTAGCTAACCAGAGTATCCTGAGATAAGCCAACAATGTTGCTATAAATGCGAAAAAATACACAATTATCAATAGCATTCCAAGTACCACTCTGGAGTTAGTTCACATATTTAAACTGTGTATAACAGAATTTGGCAGCCTTAACCTGCCTTATTCACACTATAGCAATGCCTGAATCTTGCAGGCAGATGAAGACTATGTGATGCCATACAACACAATTGTGCTTCTATCCTTGTTTGATGACAAGCTTCTTCCATTTACTGACTATCGCCAAAAGCTGAGAAATTGAAGCTCATACAGAACACCCCCAAATTAAAAGATATTAAAAATTTCTTCCCCTTTTCTACTTTCACAATCTTGAGAGCTAAAAATGCCCTTTTGTAAAACAAGAGCCCCAAACCACTTAATGATTAGAAAGTAAGACTTGCACAATAAAAGCAAGAATCCTGTGCAAGGAAGCTGTGCAAAATATGCAACATGTAAGATTTTGTTAGTATTATTATCATGATTTCTTTGTTTAAGTTGAAAGGGCAAGATAAGACTTTGTAGTAAACATGGAACTGTTCTGTAATAAATCTGAAATATATAACATGTCTATGAGTACTGAACAATAAGGCCAGAAATTTCACTGTACAGTCAAGTTGGTTTACATTCTTTGCATGCACATACTGATCTGGCTTAGGCAGAATGCTGGAAAAATAAGTGTTGTGGAGAGAGTAGGGGCTTACAGCTAAAAGACACACTTTACTCACATGGCATCCTGTCTTATGAAGAAGGGTCCTTTCTCTCATGTTTTTATATGGGTTTGGGTTCAGTTGTTTGGCTTCTGCCTGGGAGCCCAGTTTCCAAGTAGGTTATGAGTGTCCTCTGCCTCAAAAAACTCTTGTGAAGAAGGCTACAACATTTTCCTGGAAGGTAAAAAATCATCTGTTACCCATGAGTCATATAGATGCTTCTGCATAGATATCCCCCAAGATCTAGGTCCTACTTGAGGTGTCAAGCACCTTAAAGTTGGGTGTTATAGAATGCCACAGATCTGTATATGGATGCTCTTTAAGCACCAATACTGTCAGCACTGTGTGCAAGAACTATCTAAGAGGTTTTCTGCTTCTACGTAATACTTTCTGGCTTAGAACGCACAAGAAAAATCAAGCAGAATTGTGCAGAACAAGAAAGGAAAGGAAGCATTTCAAGGTAGCATGTCAGAATTCTTTGTCTACACCAGTGGGCTCATTCTTACCCAGAAATATTTATTCCAGTAGCTTATAACTACTACATTCAGCGCAGCTGTTTCAGGAATAGACTTTACTGCACAAACATCAAGGAGCTGTAAAGTTTTTTTTTTTTTACTTCCAGATTCTTTGAATCATCAACAAGGCTTTCACTCTCAATCCTTACCTCAAAACTGCATCTTCTGAAACATAAACATTTCTAGCAAATCCTTGTAATGACCTTTCTTAGCAGGAAATGCTCCCTTTCCTCTCTCTCTCCTCTCTTGTAATATACTCAATACATTCTCCAGATCCCTTTCCTCCCTTAGCACAAATACATACATTGCTCATACTGAACAATGTTTTTCACAGCTTGTGGGATAGAGGAAAAAAGAAGGCTGGTAGCAAACCCATATTCAAATATTGGCAAAACATCTGTGAAATAATCTCTAACTGGAAAGGAAAAGGACATGTTTTAAATTAAGAAATTGTTAAGTCACTCCAAGTTTACAGGATAAGAGTTCCCACAGCAGGGCTGCAAGATTAAGCTGGCATTGAAAAGTTGTCATGACAAATGAAATGCAGTCTGAGAGAGAGGTACCCCAAGATCTGAATCATGTAATCATTTATATATCATATAACTTTCTACAATATAGTTCATTTCCAATTTCCAATCATGCCGTTCTGATCTGAGTCAACAATGATGCCTTTTATTTGTCAAATGGCATCACTCCCACTAAAAGATAGCCTGAAAAAGGAAAGGAAAAATAGTCACACATCTCCCACAGGACGTCATTATCTGATGCTCTTTGGACAGGCCGAGCAAGCTGCTGTTGGTTTTATGTTCTTCCCAGAAATCCCGCTGAAAGGAGGTGGCATCTCCATGGAATTAAGTCAACAGAGCAGAAACTCAGCTGGTGTAAACTCTGCACTCTCTGCTGAAACTCCTGGCATACAGTGACAGGCAATCTCTCTATCTAGGAGTCTGTAGAAAAAAAAAAAGTTTACACTGCCTTGTCATGCAGTAATGGATACACAAGCTCTTATCCTCCTTCATGAGTACACACTACCTTTTCCTTAGGCAGCAATATTACAGCTGAGTGCACTAAATCAGTGTAATGTAGTCTGAGACTAAGCAGTGATCCCCTATGATAAGTGTAAAGCTCTGAAGTTCCACAGCCAAAACTTCAATGTCCATGGTAACACTTCTCCATGTGATAAACCTGTTTTTATGTATGTATATGCATACACACACACACCCTTATTAGAAACAGTACTATACTATGTAAACTATGTAAATTTTCTCCTAGATATGTTTAGTAAGAGCAGATCCTAAATTCACACCCCTCTGAATGTGAGAAATAGAAAGATCTGAAGCTATGATCATTCTGACAGTTAAATAAATCCTCAGTAGCCTGTTTGGTATGCTAGAATAAAAGGAGATCTGTACTCTTCCTCTATCAAATTTCTAACAGTAAAGAAACATCATGAGATTTATTTTTCTTTTTGAACCCATGCATGCTTTTGGGAGAAGGTAAACTGACTGTGGGCAGGAACAAAGGGCAAACACTGTCTATGTGTATTAAAATTATATCCAAAAGCCCCGTTGAAAATAAAGCATTTTTGCATGTAAACATGCTCTTGCGACTGAGTCAAAAGATAAGGCAGAGGAAGGGCAGAAGACATGAGAAGACTTGCCCAAATTTACACAAAAGGTTAGTGGGAATATTACAAGCAGAGCCACATCTCTGGATTCCCAGCCCAGCCTGTTATCTAGAAGAGAATTCCGCTTTCCATTTAACACTTGATTTTCATAAATGCTATATCTAACATATATCATTCTGTCAACAACCAATAAATGACAGATTGTTCAAAGGAAATTATAAAGTACATCATGTACTTTATGTACACATAATATACAAAAGTACATTAAATGTCATAATTTAGTGTTTGCCAAGGTTATTTAGTTCTGTACTTCCAGGAGACAGAGGAAATGGCTTACAGCAGAGGCAGCTACGCAGAAATTAGGTAGAAGATGATTTTCTATTGAGACAGGGAAATCTCCCTGCCTCTCTTCCTGAAAAGACTTCTGTCATTACTGCACTGGCTTTTCCTTTAGCTCAGTTTCAAGTTTATTGGTCACCTGCATTAAAGTTTTGAACTAGGCTTTGAACATATTGCTAGATTCAAAATTAAAAAGCAATGTTGAACCAGCTTTTCTACAACTTAAGTGTTGATATTTTCCTGGGCATTTTCTCCACATTCAAAATTATACCAAATGTGTAAAAATGAGATCAGAAGAAAAAAAAAAAAAAAGATTAATTTAATTCTTTCTTAATATGAATAACTACCACACTACAGTTCCACCTAACCACTTTCCTGGTAAGGATTGGTCATGCCTGATGTTTCTGATTAATAGCATTCCTTCCTTGAGAAAAATTTGCTTTTTTTTGGTGAGAATTCACAAAAGTCCTAAGCCAACAGATACAACATGGATTTGATTTTGTTCTGTCATGCTACAAAGACTGGCAAGCAAGGCTAACAACAGAACCAAAGCCTACAATGTTGAAAGTTTCCTTTGAACTACCAGTGTTGCAAGGATACCTACATGTGGGAAGTTTGACCTGTCAGAGAATTATTAATATAATGGCTGCTAGCCTTATTAGTAAAATACTTTCTAATTGAATTCTAAAGCTATTATTGAAATGAGTATGGTTAAAAACAAAGTAAACATGGGCTCTAAAGATAGAACAAAAGATGGACAGGCTAACCAACGCTTCAGAAACTCGCAGTATCCCATAACTATCCGGAAAGGATCTATGGTAAAAAGAATTGTGTTATAATGGATTCAAAAGCCATAGAAGAAATGGACATATACTTTGATAAGAACAAGACAAACTCTCATTAACTATAAACAATGTGGATAAATACAGTATTGTCCCTCTCAGTCCTGTAACCTAAGAATGGAGACATTTTGTAAGACTTTTACTTACTAGAAACTAAGATTACCACAGACGTTTTAAATTAATATTATTGCAAAATGTAAAACCACCCAAGACAAAACTCCTCTTTGTTTTAAACTTTGCTTTTGTGATTCAAGCTTTTTTAAATTTAACACTTAAAACAAATATTAAGATTTAACAGCTTTAAAATGCACTTTTTACTCAAAATCGCATTATGCTATAATTAAGAGAACATTTCCACTTTGCTCTCCAAATTCTTTCTGTAAAACTCTCATAAAACTCTTTCAAACATATTTTCTTTTTTTTTTTTTTTAAAAAAGGCCTAAATTTTAAGAACTGAACTCAGTTGAACTAAGAATCAGAAATTTTACTGGAAAAAAAACAATAATTTCAGTAAATGTGGACAATTCATAAAAAAAAAAAACAAGTGATTAATCAGATATCAATATCCTTTCAAACACATGCTCTGTGAAAAATACTCATACAGAAGTTAACTGGCAAATCCTTATTTAATTTGGGTAACCCAGCATTTCTAAGAACATCCCGGGATCATCCTTTGAGATTACAAGCGGCAGTAGGACTTTGCAATTCAAGATCTGGCAGGAAGCTACCACCTAAATCAAAGTTAGATAATTAAGCTTTGTGTTTTATTTTGTTTTTTTAAGGGAGGATGCACTGATGGGTTACAGTGCAGCATTCTTTCCTGTGCTTCTCTACACCAAGAGATATTTGGTTAGAGGTTCAAGCCTATAAAACCAATACAAAAAAAAAAAAAAGGTTTCAGAGTTTAAATAACAGTAGAAGTTGCTTAAGAACTCTGTCTAGAGACAAAGAGTCACCAATACTGAACTTGCAGCCATTTAGAACTTTATCCTGCAAGCTTTTGTGCTTATGAGCAATCCTTACTTATTTGAATAAAGCCTTTGACGTCAATAACACTATGCACATGTATACGGATTTACAGGATCAGGGCCCAAGGTTACAATTCGTTATCCCCTCTGTAACCCCAAATACAAAATAATTATTATTGTGCAACATTTTGTATAGCTCAATTCAAATGTTTTGTTTTGTTTTCTCTCTGACTTCTGTGAGAACAAAGTCAGGCCATTAAAGCTAAACCAAAAAGATTAAAGAAATTGCATTGAAAAACACTGGAGTAAACATATTGCTGTTTTGATAACAGTTATCAACTTCCAAAAAAACCTAAAATGCATGGAGATTACTTGGGAAAGTATCCAGAAGATTGCATTTTAGAGTTGCTAGGCAAGGAGAGCTACTGCCAAAATGTACAGTTAATTACTGCCACATGTGATAGAAAATTAAGGTTTTTCTGAGGTTTTCATTTGCTTCTTGTGAATTATTGCTTTGTTTCTGTTTGCTCACATTATCCAATGTGTGCTTTGTTTCTTTATATAGAATAAGAGATTTATGTACTTATTCATGATGTTTCAGAACACGAATCTGTCATAATTTGTTCTTGAAAAATGAATACATGTATTGACAATAATCATTAAAGGGTGAAACAAGCTGCTTGGCAATTCTAAATACATTCTTCTTAAACACCATAAGGATATGGTGAAACCACTAGAGAGTATTGGGAGGAGACATACATCTGTTGGGAAGAAGCCTTGATCATCCCCTAGGAAACACCTATCCTGGCAATAACAAAGGTTACAAATTTCTGTTCAGGTTCAGGTTCAAAACCTTTTGCACACAGTGGAACCGATTTCCCTCAGACACAGATGCTTTAGACTTACTTGAGAAGAGAAGATTCCTGAGATCTTCCTCTACTGAGCAGTGAAATACCTTGACATTTGCAACAACTATGGTAGTTTTGTTCTACACATGCACTGTGTGCAATGCTTCCATTAAATGCCAGCTTGTCTCTAACACTATCTTTAAAATGAGTTTAACTATACAGTTTTCCAGATAGAAAGGGAAAGTCACTCAGAAATCCTCCCTGTAATATCTAGAAGAAAATTCAAAGAGAGGAGATGTACCAAGTACCAAGTACCTTCTTACTGGTATCTTTATGTGGAGTACCTAGATTAGATCCTATTATTTGAAGTCATGTGACTCCTCATAAAATAACTGGGTAATTTTGAAGCTATGAAGATTCATACTGAATCCGAAACATTTGCAGCTGTTTGCAGTTCTATTTTTATTATTAGTTTAAAGTTTATTAAAGTTTTTAGCTTATTTTGGATAATCCTTTAGGGGTTTCAAATGACACAAAACTGCAGCCTGGTCTCAGGTGTCGTTCTTCTGTATCACAGATATTGACACAAACTACCCGCTTGTCAGATACTATTTCAAATTGGCTCTACATCCTCTCTTCGGTCTGTTCAATATTTACATAAGTGATGCAAATTCAGTGTTAGCAGGAGTATATTTGAGAAACATAAAGGCATAAAAGTTTATATACCTATAAAGATAATTTGGTTTATATATAATGAAACAAATTTACATCTACTAAAGTATCACAGATCAACAAAGTAAAATGAATGATTATTTAGGTTCAGTAAATTATTTTTTCATATTTTATTCTGATCCTGACCTAGAATTCAGACATACTCAGTATACTTGCAACTCATTACATTTGGAACAAAAATATTTGTAATTTCTTGCTAAATTTATGATATTTTTAATCACTGCAAAATAGTTTTCCATAAAATCCTGCTCTTTCTCCCAGTCTCAGCTTGATCATCAGAGTCAGCTGCTGCAAGACATATAAGAAATGTCTAGAAGCCGACAAATCACGGTCGGCAAGGTCCAACAAGATCTTTGTCTTTTGAAAACCTTGTCCTGGCAACACATGAGACACAGCTGACTCCCTTCAGCTCTTGACAGGCATAAGCTCCTGTTATTGCCTTATTGTTTTTACTGAAAAACTGAGCGGAAAAGACTGTTGTGATGGCAAGAAAATAAGTTAGCTGTTAAATTCAAGTCAGTCAAACAAAAGCCTTTAAATGCTTTATTGTGCCTTAAATTTTCTTTGAAAATTTTAAAATAAGTTAGCTATATGGTGGGGATCCATAAAAAAGTCCCATTGCTCATGACAAAGACTTCCAGGCTATTTAATATAGAAAAAGGTGGTGCATAAGTTACCATTAATAATATTTTAATATTAATATTTTATTAATTATTGCAGAATACTGGCTCAGTATAGGAAGGCTTTTTCTATTACTTTTCTAAACAGTGCTTCTGAGTATGCTGCTTTGTAGCCAATGGATATGTCAAATATGTTATTAAATTAGAATGCTATTTGTTCTTAGCTACCCTTATGTGGAGTCATACAAAGTACACTGAAATTGAAGGATACAGTATTGAAAACTCCAGCAAAATTTAGCTGAACTTAAACTGAACTGCTTAAAAGCATGAATTGCCATTATCATTCTTTATACTTTGCAACATGGGAGGCTATTCAAAAAGAAATGATACAGAAAACAGTTTTCACTGTAGATTAAACTCCAGATAGTTCATTAAAACAAAAGAAGCTTTTTAAGAAGCTGTTTACACAACTAGCTGTATATATTGAAGCTGAATTGAACGTTGGAGCTGGATTAAATGCTGGAGCATTTATATGTTTTAATAGTTTTAAAACATGCCATGTACTTTCACGCACAATATGTTCATATTCTTTATTACAGGATTTGCCATCTACCCAGGTATGAAAATGAGACCTACTTGTCTGTAGTTCCCCAGATTCCCCACAGAGCCCCTTTTGCAGACAGGATTACACCGCAGCACTCCAGCGCCCTGGGGCGTTTGGAATGACAGGCTACCTGCCCTGGCCAGCACTTCTGCAGTTTCACATCTGACTTCCTAGGGTACTGTCAGGAGAATGGTATCTGTCCCTAGTAACTTATTAATATCCACTTAATCTACTTAGCCCAACATGTCCTGTACTTGATCTAGTTCCTCTGACTTATGTGGTACAAAGAATGTGCTGGGTATGGGAATCCTCCCAGATACTTCCCAGCAGTGAAAGTCAAATGCTGCTCTGCTATGGCTTTACCTCCCACAAATAAACTAGGTCATCAAGCAGCTCCACCAATTCCTGCTTCAGATCAATCGAAAGGCTCTTTAAGTGTTATGAGGGACTAACAACTTTAAATTCTTCTGTCCCAAGAAAACAAAGAAAAATATATAATGATTTATTTAATTTGAAAAGGCTCTTAACTTAGTAATGAAAAAAAAAAAAAAATATTCTCATAATGACTAGTGATTTACCTATGATTTACCAGTGATTTCTCTTCTCACAAACTCAGTATTGTATTTGAGGTTAAAATTCTATTGCCAGTTACATCTCTTTATAGAAAGACATATTCCAGTGAAAGCTGAAGTTCTTTAGAGGTTCATACCATAGTAACTAAAAGCAGAATTTATCTCTGTATACTCTGTAAATATAAGTGGTACTTATAACTATATATCTCCCTAAACCAGGAAGAAAATGTGGAACATATCTTCTTACATAAGTAAGAAGAGAACCTGCAAGGTTAAATAAATGGACAAATATTAGTTTGCATCTCCTATCAAAAAGTCAATTATAATCCATAAATAACAGCACAATTTGGCACACAACATCCTACTGTATTTCCCACTATTTCTTCCTGGATGCTTTTTTTTCTATTTGATTTGCCAAGCACTAAAAGTATGGTTGCCTAGTTGTAGCTTGCCAGGAAAATAAACATAATAAGGAGAAATAGACTAAACAGCTTAGATGGCAGGATGGGCTGAAAAGAGGTGCTTTTGTTTAGTAGGAAATGTTTTTTGTCTCAGATTCATAAGCTATGATGTTTTTCTGGAATTTTCAGTTTAAATCAGGAAAAAAAAACTTTGAATTTCAATAAGATTGCGTCTGAAAAATTCAGTATGCCTTTTCTGCAGAGTCTGTTTTAATTATATATTTGTCAGAGAACAGTTTGACTAGATAAATTTTGTCCCCTCAGTCACAGAAAACTACTATCTCTTGAGATAAGTATAACGATGGATAAATTAAAGTATCAAGAACTATTTCTGCATGATAAATTGAGCATGAATTTGTTTTATGATGCCAATTACTATTTGATAATTCATGATCAAGTAAAGGATCGTATTAAGAGAATCTTCTGGGACTGTCTCCAACCACCTTATCTACAGGAACTGAATTTAACAGCACTTGGAGACCATAAAATAAAACATTTTCATAGCTTTTTGCTATCTTCTTCACATTCTTTCTAACATTTAATCATTTAATGCAATGTGAGCAGGAATCTGGAAAAACTATACTTGTATAAGAAACTTTGAAATTTCTTCAGCTCATGTAACTCTGGAAAGATTAGAAAGGGAAACCTAAATTCTTAGACACTTCATGGAACTAGAGAATGGAGCCAGTTGAGCACAAGGAGCCCAGAGCTCTGCTAGCATTGCCTGTGGGCACATTCTTGTAACATTATGCTCGTCAGTACAAACCCAAATCAAGCTTGGAAATAAAAGTTCTAAACTTTATCTATTCTAAAACTTGAAACATGAAGTTACTGCTGTAAAGAAAATCTCTGCTGAGATGTAACATGGTCTCTAGGAAAGGAGGAAAGAAAGGCACTTTCTGTCCTTGCTTTCACCTGCTCTGGTTGCCTTTAGTACTCTACGTGAGAAATTGGTTAAAGAGGACATCCTTTCCTTGGAGGCTATTCCTAGAATTTGCAAATACTCAACACTTATACTGAAATCTGGATCTCTGAAGGACTCTGCTAATGTTTAAATATAAAATGGAAAGATATAAATATGGATAAAGTGCTGAAAAAAAAAAAAAAAAAGGTACTGCCAAAACCTGCTCAGCACCCTGCAGCACCACCCATGTCTTATGCTGCTAACTTATATGAAGGTCGCAGCCTGCCTCATTCTGACTTCTCTTGAAGTGGTAGTTGTTAATTTACTGGAAATCCCTTGAAATCCTGTCCTGCATTACAAGTATTCTTAGAAAACTATTATATTTGCTACATACTTACCTTTATGCATTTACCAGATGTTACAGGCTTCCCTAGCTTGTTGACATAAGGAAATGAACGCAGTTTTAATTACCCAGGTTGAAATTGTGCAAGTCTTACTCTGAGTAACACAACTAGCAAACCTGCAAATTGTCCCATTAATTTGAACATATTTATTTATGAACTGATGTCTAGATACATAGAAGGATTTAGCCAGTTAAGACTTCTGAATGTCACAAGAGCTTCTTAAATCCCAAACAGAGAACATTCTGTTGCTGACCTCTAACCCTCGTTTCTCTACCTACACAGTCCCATAGCTGACTATTGTTGTGCATGCACAGTCCAGTCTAAATCCAGATTAACACTTAATCCAGATTAATATAGAAGGAAAATAATAAGAACGTGATTCAAAATAAACAAAGGCTGTAGCTCTTTACACAAGTATCTGAACTGTGGAGCTGGCTGGCAAAGGATGTTTTGGATGATAAAAGTTTAAATTACAGAATCCCAGAATGGCTGAGGTTGGAAGGGACCTCTAGAGATCATCCAGTCC
>VZSV01000003.1:5044267-5090099 GCA_013398735.1 Nothocercus julius
TGGGCAGCCTGTGCCAGGGCTCTGCCACCCTCACAGGAAAGAAGTTCTTCCCCACATGGAGATGGAACTTCCTGTGTTTCAATTTGCACCCATTACCCCTTGTTCTATCAACTGGCCACCACTGGGAAGAGTTTGGCCCCATCCTCCCTACATTCTTCCCTAAGGTACTTATACATATTGATCAGATCTCCTCTCAGTCTTCTCCAGGCTAAACAGGCCCAGCTCGCTTAGTCTTTCCTCATACGACAGGTGCTCCAGTCCCTTAATCATCTTCGTGGCCCTACACTGGACCCTCTCTAGAATCTCCACATCCCTCTTGTCCTGGGGAGCCCAGAACTGCACCCAGTTCTCCAGGTGCAGCCTCACCAGAGCTGAGCAGAAGGGGAGGATCCCCTCCTTTGGCCTGCTGGCAACACTAAATTTGATTTAAGAGACACTGAGAAAGTTTATAGAAATTTACGGAAGAATATATGGAAATGTCCCTTATCAAAGTGCCTGATCTGAAAATTACTGGTGAATGAGAGAATGGTCTTGGGGAAAAAAAGAAAAAAAAAGGGGGGGGCAAACACCATGGTGTTTGCGAGTAACCCTTCAAGTTGTGGCTAGGCTTTTGCTTTACGTTTGCTTTGCTCAGGTCTCCAGTGGAATAGTGAATCCAGTCCTAAGAACTGCCCTTCAAAAACCATGGACTAACTGGAGAGAGTCCACAAGGAAGGTCTGAATATTATCAGAGTAACAGAAACAGTGAATATGAGAAAGAACTGAAAAAACTGGTGTTGCTTAACCTGTAACATGCCACATGGAGGGTGATAACAATCTTTAAATACGTAACAAGTTGCTGCAAAAAGAGAAAGACTATCACAATGAATAAAACAAATAATTTGTTGAAAGAAAGATTCAGTGTAAATATTATGAAAATCCTTCTAACCCTAGAGAAAATGAACACTGGAATAAATTGCCAATGGCGGTATCAAGACTTTTTACTGCTGGCAACTTTAAAGATAGATTGTACACACATTTCTTACGAAGACTACAAGTATATTTGAACCTGACACAGGAAGGAAGGTAATTTCTCATTGAGGTCCCTACCAACTTATTTCCTTGATTCCATACAAAATACATGAAAAATCCTGGGGAAAAGTCTCAAAATCCTACTTCTCTTCTGGTTCCTAGTCACTCAGCTACAGACCTAGAAACCTTTGGCCACTGAATCCTGATTTTTCTGATGAACTATGATGCAGCTTCAGGTTAACTGTTAGGTTATTACATTCTGCTGAGGGATAAGAGCTGTGCTTCTAAGTCTTTTCCAGCAAAAGGAGAAGTTATAGCATCTTTCATATCCTGGGAAGCCATTTGAAAAAATGAGGAATAATATACTCAGCATTTCTCAAAAGGCTTAGAATTACCTTGAAGTATCAGGGTAAGGTACCTTTAAGCCTCCGACTTCTTATCTCTTTACCAATAACCACTTAATAACAAGTTTGCAGAGATCATCTCTGCTATGCACAGAACAGAAATCTGTTATTCCAATTCGTCTTTCTCTAAAAGAATAATATGATACTCTGGGAAAATTAGCCCTCTTTTTGCTCGGATACTGCAAAGAGTCTAAGTTCGTGTGGCCATGTGCCAAAGTTTGAGTCCTAATAGTCACACCGTGCCAGAGTAAGAAAGCTCTCAGGACTCGGCGTGGAGCCGGGAGCGTTCTGCACAGTGTCTCCATGAGCTCTCAGCTACTGAATGTGTTACCATTAATGCTTCTCTAGATAGAACGAGTGCAGCTCTGGTGCTCTGGTGCATAGCCCTCACCATGAGAGCCCTCACCCCTCCTGCTCACTTCTGTTTTAAAGAGCTGGGGCTTGAAGGACAGGAGACTGCACATGCTGCATTCAGCCTAGCCCTTACACAGACAAAAAAAAAGAACAGGCAAAACGAGCTAATTATGTCCTCCTACCCATACTGAACATCTTTTCAGGAGCTGGCACTGTCTAGCCCTTACAAGCCTCTTACTCTTTATTGGTGTCATAGTTAATCAAAGGCAAGAAAAATAACATTTTCAGATGGTTTTATTTGATCAGCAATCTTCTGTTTTATTAGCTGTGAGGTTGGTCTCACGTTTCCTTGGATGTGTCATGTTAATTCTTGCCATACTAGATTGCACAAATCATACCGGATTGCTGGATCAGACACAAAGTGAAGTGGCTGCTTTAATTATGTGTAATATCTCCATGGTCTTCCAGAAATTTAATAGACAGAAAGCTTTAACAGTAGGATTTCACTGCCAAAAGCATTCCAGAATACTTTTTTTCTTTTGGAACCCATGACAATTTCAGGGATAATAAAGGAAGCTGGAATCCCCTTAAGTTACCAGCTTTATTTTAATAGCTTCCATAGGATGGTATCGCCTTTAAAACTGAAGGCACAAGGACTGACTATGCAAAGAAACCTCCTGCACAAAGAGAACTCTGCTAGCCAAGAGTATTGAAGCACTTGGTGCAGCTGAAGATCCCCTTCCTGCATCTTGCTTTTTTTCACAGCATTTTTCAGGGAACAAAGCTCTTTTACTTGGCCTCTGTTCTGTTTCTTGGGCACTAGTCCAGCAATGAACAGAAGGATCAGCTTTAGAAAGAGCCACACAGGGTTATTGGCACACAACCTTCAATAGACACTAATTTGATATAAATCACTGATCCAATATTTAAAGGCACAGGACTGTTTTTTAGAAGCAGATAGATTCCAATCCCAGTAGCATTTGCTTACAAAGGTAGTGGATATATCCCTTAGCACAGCATGGTCTGAATTACTAACAGGAAAGAGCAACATGGTCCTTTTCAAAAGACTGAATCAAATGAGTCAGCAGTGAGGGCAGGTCACTGTGAGATGCACAAAGAACATCTCCCAGCTGAGACAAGCAAGGAAGCAATGACTCAGACACTGCACTCAGCAGAAGTACCTGCTACATCAGACAAAATATCTCTTTCTGATACAGTAGCTACATCCACGGGATCAATAATAAAAATAAAAAATTCCAACAGGATTCTGAGAGCTCCACCCCAGTAGCACAGCTCTAAGCAGAAATGGTTTTCACAAGGCCCGTTCTGGTTGATCTCCTAAGACAGAAAAAGAAGCTGCAGCTTCTGAACTAGGCCTGTCACTGCAGACTACCCGGGTCCACAAAGAAGTTGGAGGCACGGGGCAGTGCTTCACTTACAACAGAGTTTCTGTCCTCCATATCCTAAAGAAAATTCCTGCTGTGATTAAGGAGACAAGGCAAAGGCCCACAGAAATTTAATACTCACTCTGCTGGATACACAATATGAGAGGCATTTTTAAATCCAGTTGGTAATAAATCAGCATCTGCTGCTTTCTAGCTGTGCTTCCCTTCTAACATCTCAAATCTTGTAGCTCTATGGAGAAGATAGGTTGTATAATAAAGAAATTCTTGCTTGATATAGCTTGAAAACATAAGGTTTTTATACTTTGCTATCAGAAAAAAATGCACATATAATTCTTGATATTATATATATGTATTACATGTGTTACATATGTATAAGATGTATATGTATATACATACACACACTGAAGTGTGCATATTTAACAATGACTAATCAGAAAACTTTCTGGATTTTAAGTAAAAACAAAAAGAAAATAAAACTGAAATTAATTAACAGGAAACAAAATAGTACTTTCCAACAATATTCTTCAGAATCTGTCTAATACGTTCTTTTTCACTCAAGTGACTCATAGGCTTGAAGTTAGGCATGTGCCGAATAGGGATTTAAATCTCTGTAATGTTAAAATCCTAACTGACGTCATTTGTGAGAGTTCCTTTACTTATGTTGTCCAGAATTTGATATATTGATTCATTGTCCTTTGGCTAAGTGTGTGACCCAGACTTTGGCTGGAAATATCATTACTGTTCAAATATTTTCTTCTTCAAATCTTTCCTGACAGGGATAGATTCTCTATTCCTTTGCCTTCTTATTTTGAGCTTATCCAAAACTACCTTCTACAGCTTAAACTAATCTCTTTTCTATGTTGCTGTTGAGGAAGATTTAACTACAAGCCAGGCAGCATTCTCCCAAACAATTCCTGGGTTAGCATACGCCATTCCAAGTTTTCTTGTAGGCGCTGTAGCCCCGTTGCACATTTACTTAATTTGATACAAGCAATGGAATCTATTTCATGTGAGCTAATGCGAGAAAAAGGCCCTAGCACCTTAAGGTAATCATGTACATTTATGCAGCCACAAACTCCTACTCATATCAACTATATATTCTCACTACAACCAAGTGCAGAATTTAGGCTAAACACATAAACAAGGACTAATCTTGTGAGCAAAAGCTCAGACAGTAAAATATTAAAACAGTATATGAATATATTACCTACAATTTTATTTCATGATAGGGTTATAATGGCTATAAATAAAATAGTGAATTATTTTACTCTTGCTACCTGTGCAAGATCTAAATCATCTTGATTTATTAGGTAGAAAATAACATTAAGTGTTTCTGTATTTCCCAGAAGTGGATAACAGGACTAATGCTATTTTACTACAATACAGCTGACAAGGAGATACTTAATTCAAGTTGTACAGCATTCAGAACTCTTTTCAGAGTCACTGAACCACAAAAGAAACTTCAGTGATAATTTCAAAATATTGTTATCAAAATTTCAACTCATAAATCAACTGTATAACAAATAGAGTAAGCAGGTGTAGATGGAAACACCCAGTTGTAAGAAATAACATGAAAAACAGCATTTGAAAATACACATTTCACTGCTTTCTTTTTGCCTACGCCAAAGGAAAAATGAAGTCGTGTACAGGAAGAAGAGAAGAACTGGAATAGGCAATACAAAAATGAGTGACAGCTATACCTAAATCCTGCCCTGCCTTGTACTCAGAGAAGTTAAGGAACTAGAGCACTGTCAGCTATGCTGATTCACTCTGAATAGCTTTTAAGGCTGGCCCAAAAGCCCATTAACAGAAGCAGAGCCCTACAACTGACCTCAGGGGACTTTGAATCAACTCCAGTTAAAGGCCAGTCACAACTGTGTGCAAAGCATCTTCTGCTCTTGCGTATGTTTCGTTAGGGAAAAAAGTACACACGCAAACATACGTACGCTCACATAGACTAGAGGTCACACTAGTCTCCAGTTACATTTCAGGCTTTGTTCTTAGGGTGAAGAAGATATACCCAAAGAGCTTTTCAGCCAAGTAAAACCAGAACATATGTATTACTATTTGAAGAGCATCATTGGTTCAATACTCCTGCCTCTGAGGTCAGTGGATGATGCAGCAAAATAACAGCCCTGGCACTTTGTGTAACAGTGTCCAACTTAGTCCAGGAATGATTCCGGCCAAAACCACGTTCTACATTCTCAGCCAATGAAACACTGTGAATGAGGCTAAAATAGAGCAAGATTACACAGCCAGAAGAAGAAAGACGATGCTCAAGACCCTTGGCTAGAGAAATGACTTTTCAAAAGTCATTTCAAAATTCATTTCTGAGATTTCATTTCAGGAAAGAAAAGTTCACTATAATGGACAAATTTCTCTGGTAGCAATAAATTTCACTTCTACAGGTTTGAAATGAAAGCAAAAATAGTTATGTATGTACATACATACCTACATATTTGGAGGAATGCATGGATGGAGGGATGGGTGGATGGGCAGAAAAACATATTTTTCTATCCAGAAATGTATTTGGGTTCAAGTCATATCCACAGGACTAGGAAGCAGGCTATAAGAGTATTGTATAATAACCAGTGCACCAGCTGATTCACTTCACCAGGATTTACTCTATCTTGCTGAAATCCATTGGATACAAGAGCCTCCTGTCCTCATACTGTCCCTGCATAAAGTGGTGTGTTTCCTTAATACTCACAGGCAATAGCACCATTTGTGGAGTTTCTTAACAAGAACTGTTGCAATAGTTCTTTTGAAGTAAAAATACTGACAATCAAAATACTTATATATATGATCTATAATATACCAATATCTGTATATAGGACTTCATCCTCTAAGACATGAGGAAAGAAGATTTAAGAGAATTGTCTACTATTTAACATGTACTGACAAGTTTCATGTTATTAAAAAAATGTTTTAACACAATTCCAAAAGACTATCCAAAATTAAAATACTTATTAGTTTCTTAACTATTAATATAAAAGTTTGTTGTTTAACTATAGTGCTTATTAAAATAATTTTATGTTTAAGCCCATCATAAACCTCTGCTTGTCAGTTATAATTTGCATTATTTCAATAATGAGACATGCTATGTAGAGCTATGAAAAAGAAAGTGAACCTCATATAATGGAAGTGTTTCTTCATGAGTATTATATCTAATCCAAAGCATACAGAGATCAGCAGGAGTCTTTCTGTCAGTTCAATTAAAATTGCATTAAGTGCCTTGCCTATTATATGCATCTATTTCTGTGCAGATTAAAATTATACACTATTCCCTCTATGTAGATCTATACATTTCATTCTCATGGATAAGCAATTATTTAACAAAGGCCTGCTATACTTTCTACAAAAGCTCTTTGGCTGCCTACCTCTGTAAACCCCAAAGAATTTGGATTCTTTGTGTATTAAGCATGAAAAACCTTCCCCCTATACTCCCCCAAGAACATTTTTAACAGCTACTCCTCTTATTTACTGTGCAAGGCTATTTGCTCCATTAGATTTTCAAATTAATTACTAGTTACTTTTTTTTTCACCAGCAGTGTTCTCTGCTATAATGGAAATGAATCTCAGTTAAGATTCTATTGTAGCACATATGTTCTTCTTTTCACGTATCTCATTACTAAAAAGTCTCCGGCTGCCAGGGCACAGAATTACAAACAGACATAATGTCAAGTGATTCAAACTTCCCATAACTCTTTCTCATATTGATTTCTGCCAAATATTTGCCTTTCCATTTATTTCAGATGAGAAAAATGCAAATTAATGGTTCAAAAATGAGTTCTTTGTATCTTTACCAAGAATAGATGTCAGAGTAAAACCATTAACATCAAAACTTAATTACAATTAAAATGATTGAGTAGTGATTCTATTTCTTTATATAGTGTTAATTATTGATTTAACTAAGTTAGTTTATTAAGAGTTCAATAAAACACAACCTCTGAACACTTCCCTATTCCACACTGAACGAAAGGGAGAAGTGACGTGTTTAGCTTTAAGCACTTTAACTATTTGCAAAATAATGCACCTATGCTTATTTTATGCTGCTTATTTCACTTGGCATTACATCAATAACCTAAATATACATACTCTGTCCAATACCTAAGGACAGGTGTCCATAACACAAAAACGACTGTTAACGCAGTTAGCAATTACTTACTAAGTATGGAATCCTACTGACATCCAAATAAGGAACAAATGTTTTTCATACATAGACTTCCCAGGAGCATCTTTTGAAGATTTTTTTCCTTCCTCCTTGCTAAAAAAAAAAAAAAAAAAAAAAAAAAAAAAAAGAAAGAAAAAGAAAAAAAAGGGGGGGAAAATGGGGAAAAAGGAGCTTTATCAAATTGGTCTTTCTGTCCTTACAATTTAGATTTCACCTTTGGTATCATCACCTAAGGCCTTCCATTTAACTCCTGCAAATACTCAAATCCAGCAATGCAGTTAAATACATAAATGGCTTTAAACATTAAAGTAGTACTAATACCACTTATCGGGCAGCATGCAAAGGAACTGAGATAAGTTTCAGTCTCCAAGTTGAGCATGCACTGAAGTTCATTGCTGAATCAAGTGTGTCCACTCAGCTGAGGATCAAACTTGTAAGCAGTGTATATGCTTTAACAGGCTTCCAGGCCTTCCTTCAAGCTATTCATAAAAAGATAAACTGTGTGCGCAATGGAACTGTTAGCAAATAAGATGACTTACTATTGACTGCAATTCTTTAAGAATTGTCACCTATAACACAGTCCTATTGCAAAAAAACTTAATACTTGAGGTGTAGCCTTTTCGCCTCAGCAATACTCATGGGTACGCTCACTTGTAGCAACGTCGGGAAAAGGACACCGAATGGCATTTAGCTTCTCTGCGGTAAAATACTTGGAAAATGTCTTTGAGAAGATACAAAGGTGAGTGTGAATGATGCATTCATCTATCTATATAAGACAAACTCAAAGATCTACAGCTAACAAACAAACCAATTTCTTGAGAAAATTTCTTGAGTATATCTCTGTATGTAATATATTCTGTATGAATATTCAAATTCAATATTCAAAAGTCTTCTTCTTGGTGAAATACTAGCATTTGTGGTAAGATGCATCCCTAAGATGTCACAAAATTATCTTCCAAGGAAAAGCTGTGAAAGTCTGGAAAATTCCAAATGTTATGAAGAGAGGATCTTTCTGTTTGACTTCCCTCTTCCTTGAGGGGAAAAAAAAAAAATGTTTAAAGTCTACTAATTTATTGCTAGATGAAAATACTCCTATGTTGCATCTTTTCAACAGTCATGGATGTTATGAGAGTCTAAATTTCAGAGATGCTGTGCATCAGCAGTTCAAAAGACAGTACAAGCAGGCATTCAGAGTTTCAGAAAAAACATAGATACAGTGAATATAGTTTGTTCTTCTTTGTAGAGGACTTTGCTGCTAGACTTAAGATCTCACTCCATAAAGACTAGTGTTATGCTACCTTGTCAGCTGAAGTCCTACCAGCTCAGCTTGGACAGCAGAGTAGCACCTTCTGTCCTATCTGTACTAGGGTGCACCATGGAATCTTAGTAGGAATACTTTGATAGAACTATATATTTTAGAACAAATTTGTTGGTTATCTTAGATTTCAATTTTTAATCAGAAGAAAAATAGAAAAATATTGCAAATAAAAGATAAGACATGATTTACCTGATTTACAGTTCCATAAACAATAATTTTAACAGAAACTGCTTGTGAATTATTTTACAATGTCTGCTCAAATGGAGTAGAAGTTATTCACATGAGTGAGAAGTGAACCCCTTTTATTTCTGAATTTCTTCCAAGGTTGACAATATTTCTTCTAAAGCAATCCTATTCTATCACTCTAGTACAACTATGCTATGCTGTGAACATCAAACTGTTGTGGTATTTGTATTGATGTGGGTTTCTATTGATCAATTCCAGATAAGTAAAAGGCTGATTTTTTGGAAAAAAAAAAAAAAGAATTCTAAAGGTAAAAAAATTGTTGAATACATAATGATGCACATTAGGACCAATCTGGACGAGAAAGTAATGTGTACTTGATGAACTTGAAGAGAAAGTTGTCAGAAACTTCTCTGTTGGTTTATGGAAACAGCACTTGCCTGCTGTTCAAACACAGCAATTGCTTCTGTGGCTTTTTTATAGATTTTTTTATTACTATTATTTTAAAGTTTTGAACTTTTTTAACCTCTATATCCTCAATGTCAACTATGTACATTAAAATTTGAACATTTCATTAGGAACCCAGCAGATAAAATTCCACCTCATTTTAGAGCTTTTAGTCTTATTAACACTTTGTTTCATTTCACATAGCTGGTTCATTTCAGATAGTTTGATCCCTGTGCTCATCCCAGCTTGATTTCAAAAACTTACCAAATGTAAGTATAAATTTTAAAGGAGAAAAGTATTCTTTGGTATCACACAGAGATTCCCCATCTTAATGATGAGGAATCACACACATTCATAGCAGTGCTTGAGCATTGTAGGTTTTTAGTATGGAAGTATTCTACTAAGTCACACACAGATTTGCCTAGCTGTATCTCAGAGAAGATATTATGACCTGGCCACCAGCCAGGAGTGGCCACCAGCCACTCAGAGAAGAATTTGCCATCTCAGAGAAGGAAGTAGTCCAGCAGTCCTCTACAAAGCATCATAACAATTTAATATTTGTCATGAGTCATGCCTTCAGAATTGAAAAGTAAATCTCAGATAATCAACAAAGAAACAGAAATAGAGAAAAGAAGTTACACTACAGCACCTTTCAAATAAAGTGCCATATGAGTTCAATTGTTTGCTTGTATGGATTTGAAGTTTGAATCTCAGGTAGAATAAGCTGATAAGTTGAGAATCTGCTCAAAAGAATCTGTTCCCCTCTCATTAATACCATGTCAATAAAAAACAAGATAACAATATGAAAAATTCCTCATCGATATCTAGATACAGGGATGAATTATCCCTAGGTAATCAACTAGCCAGCTTTTTCTTACATAAATCCTATTCTGAATTAACATCAATCTAATATTCAATGTTTATGAAAAATGTTTCCTTTAAAGACAAATGGAAACCAAACTGTTTGCCGCATCTCTCTCCATCTGCAATTCAAACTAATCCTGACTAACATAAACTAGGTTTTTCTCTTCACCAGGAAAAGTAAAAATTTAATTTTAAACAAGCTACATCTTGAAAACTCCTTTAGTAGAGGTTAACCATTCACTCCAGCTGACAAAGAGTGCAACAACTTTGATATGCCCATAATTGACCTAGGACAGAGTCCTTTGTTGGAAGAAATGTCCCCTCTCTTCCATTTACCCATATCCATTGTGAACAACCATATGAACCATATTACTGTTCTGCTTTCAACCAAGCACTCTGCTTTTTAACCCTTCATATGATTACCTAACTTTTCCTCTCCATCTCTCTTCTCTTTACATTTTCAGCTGTTTAGCAGCATACCAGCATTTCAGTCACTGGATAAGGCTTCATTGTTTTCCACTCAGACACCAAATTGCTTTCCGAAACTTCATTTGCAATCTCTCTCGGTCTACATCACAGTAAAAGTTTCCCTTACACACTGTCCTCTGTGGTTTTTCTCCTATAGAAATGACTATTGTCAGGCCTCAGGAGAGTGCAGTTGTGCCGCAGCACCTTTTTCAGCTTGCGTCACTAGAACATCATAGTCTGGAATTGTTTTTCCATTTTGCGGTTCACCCATTTTATTTCCTCTCCCTTCTCTGTCTCTTACTTCTCAGTAAGGAGATTCTTTTCCTTTCTTAACTATGGGGCTTAAGGGATCTCAATATTGCATAGTTATTTGTGGCTTGGCTTTCTGTCTCCCTTTTTCTCGTCTTACAATGCTGCTCTCCCACCAGCTCAAACTTCTAAGGTAGTTAGTTCTCTCAAATTTTGAAGCCAAGAAAAAGAGGGAAAAAAATTTCTCTCTACTATGTTCTGATTTTGCTAAAGACTATTATAAAGTGAATGGTATCATTGCATCTGGCAGGAACAGAGATACGACCATATACTAATTACCTTTGTAATCTAAACAAATGAGTAGAAAAATTAAAGGGTTACAGTCTTTTTTGCAAAGTCCCAGCCTGCTGTTATGACTTTTAAAGGCTGTGTAAGCATTTTTCATGAAATTTGTCCTACTCACTAAAGTCAAGTACATCTCCTGAGCTGAGACTGCTGTCCCTTTGTCAACTGGATCTTCTTTATAGGATCTTCTTTATAGGATCTTCTTTATAGGATCTTTATAGGATCTTCTTCTCTATAATCTCCATTTAGGACGGTAGTAGGGAGATACGTTTAAGAATTTATGTTCTTTAAAAGGCATTTATTTTTCTATACCATTATTATGAGATATTGATTACACATTTACATTCAATATCTTCACAAGGGCACATTTAAAGATCAATATCTAACAACTGTTAATGAAGAAGAAATCTCTATGTCAGGGAACTTCTCTTCTACACTGCTTTTAGTATAACTATTTAGCAAGAATGGAATACTTAAAATAATCAGGGTAGCATTCCATAAAAATAATGAATTTACCACAGTTTTCATGGATGTCTATCCCTTAACTAAGAGCTAGTTTCAAAATGGATTGATACTCATTTACTTAAAAACTAACTAAAATGATGAGACACCTAGCTTCATCATGCTCATGAAGCTTCACCAAGCTCATGGATATGATACTTTCTAGAACTAATACAGCCTCAGCTTTTGGTAGAATTTCTGTATAATCAAAGATATTTACCAAAGACAGCATAAGGTGAACATCAAATCAATAGAAAGCAAAAACTTCCATAATACACTGTAGATGTCAAACAGCTTTCAATGTGGTGTTAAATAAATTACTGTGGACTTGCTTTTATTCAGCTGGAAAGCCTAAATATCAACAAACTACTACTGTAAAATACCAACAGTTCTTCTAGTATTCTAGTATTATTTTGTCTTCTTCCACAATGAACATAGCAAATCACAAGTTTAGGGGGAAGGATCAATACACTTGTTATTACAATTTAAAGATTTAAAGTTGTATATTTGATGGAGAATTATAATCTTATTTTTAAAAGACAAATGTTCTTCAAGTTTAACTGACATATACAGTCCACTTGTTTGCACCAGTAAGAATTTAAATAAAGTCCTTTATAATGTCATACTAAAAAGTGGACTCTGACCTAGACTTTATCCTTGCAAACACATGAACATCTAAAATTCATTTACAGGAATAAATCTCATTAAACACATCATATTACTCTCCCGGCTTCAATGGGATTTGGATCACATCCTTAAAAATAATTACAGAAACTGGACTCTTGGTTAATTAAAATTAGATTAAAAAAAAAAAAAAATAGTGCAAGAGGAATAATTCTACAGATTCTGCCAGCCAGTTCTCTACTGCAATTGTCAATTTTACTTGCTCTAAAAGAGCTTTTATGTAGAGGGTAGTGCAGTACAGGAGCAGGTACCCAAAGAAGTTATGGAATCTGTCACTAGATATTTTCTGGACTTAATCAAAGACTTAACTGACCTGATCTGGTGCCAGGATAGTCTAGCTTTTAGCAGGAGATTGGACTAGGAACCTTCAGCTCCAACCAGCATTTCCATGAGCTTTGATTTTTAAGTACTGAAATTAAGCTGAAAAGTACTCAATCAAAACATATACATGTAGCATATTCTTTTGCTCTCTGTACAGATTGATAGTCTCTATGAATAAATTCAATCTCTGAAATCTACTCTATCCTCTCAATGCAGATTTTTAAAATACTCCAATGACTGAAGTTTTCTGAATGCTCGGGAGATTTCCTGAAGGAGTCATAGTTTTCCAGGTTGTGGAGTCCTGTGCAAACATCTACAAACTATAATGTTTAACTGTTTGACCAGTGCATAAGCTGGTGGCCAGGTCATTATCCATTACCAATTGAGGCCAATGGAATGATTTCTATTAACAACCATGAGCTTTGGTTCTTTTCTTATGGCTTAAAGATTTCCATCTAGGTCATTTTATTAACATAACTTAAACCTTCTAAGCAGTCCCACTGAAGTCAATGCACCTAATCACTTCATATTTCCATGAACTGTCTGATACAAGAACTATGGACTGAAACTCTGAGCATGCTGAGCATTGAAATAAAACCCTTCTTTTAAATAGTGTTCTTTAACAGTTGCAAAAAAAGTTTGGACTACTTTGTTGTCTAAAATGTCTAGCAAAGTTTATTCTGAACATTTTCTATATGTGCTTTTTTTTTTTAATAGCAGACTGCACAAGTTCTCTGGCACTCCATTCGGTTAAAGCAAGCTGTGAATTTACCTGTGCCTCCAGACGCACTGGTTCTTCCATAATGATAGACGAATCCATAGATATATCTAATGTTCAAGTTGCCAATGTCAGGAGCAGATAAATTACACAGTATAGTTTGCAGAGTCCTGTCAAATATACTTAAAAGAGTTTTTCACAATGCTAAAATGTTGAGAAGGTTCAAAATAGTAATCTTTCGGTATCTCTTCTTGAAAAAAAAAGAGCTGATGTTATTTCAGGTATTAGTTTTTATATTCTACTAGCTTTGAATATTTATAATAATACTATCTACCATTTCCAAATCAGAGAGGGCATCACGAGTCTCATTTTGATTAAATAGATTTGTACTATTATGCACTTTGTCGTATAAAGCACAAAGCAGTAAGATAGGAAAACCTATTAAATTTTGTGGTAAAATCTGTTATAAAATGACACTGTACCTGAGAAATTCAATTGCAGTGGAAGCAGAGTATTTGCAGCTTCAAACAAAGAAAAAGAGTACTAGTGGTTTCCTTCACAAAACAAACAAACAAACTGTTCTAATTAGATATTTTGTTGTTAATATTAGAAAGTACAGCCTATTACAAAATTTCAGTCCTATCCACATAAAAGACTATGGTAGAAATATAAAAGCTTTAAAGCACTCAAAGATGAATGAATTGGTAATTTCTTAGCCACTGGAACTGACATATGTCATTTTCCTCCAGATTGGTACTTTATTTTCCTACATATGCATTTGAAATCCTCCATACTTTCTACAGTCCCACAGTCTGCAAAGAAAAAGTCATTTATACTTTGCCACCATGGTATCTCATACTACCATTATTCCTATACACAACAGGATAATAATCAAGCATGCATAACAAGACTGTGGTCTAATCACTGGTAAAGGTTGTCCAGCCTCAGTAACAAAAATACAGAAAATTAATCAAACATGTAGCCAAACAGAACATTCCTTTAACTAGTTAGGTTTTTGCAGTAACTGGGAGTTGCACATTGCAGCACATTTATTGTAACACACATTAAAATTAGCTATAATAACAATGGCCTCTTGTGGCTCAGCACAAAAAATTCTGACCAAAAACACTAAAAAATAAAAAAAAAAAGAGTCAGAAAGAATTTCTTTTTTAATTCAACACATTTTCGTACCTAGTTGAATATGGTTTGTCTCTGTTAATGAAAAAAATTCTTTGTGATCTTCCCACTTGAGAAGCTGTGTTCCCCAAAAAATACAGTAAGACAATTTTGAACTATTGGGTTAATATCGGGTTACAATATCTGTAAACTCTGCTAACAGCAGCTAGCATACCTATGAATCTAATATACAGAAAACATCTGGATTCTTAACACTGTTATCAAATGCATGCTCACAAATATTCCAAGTAAGAATTATATGATTCTTCTTTATTTTGGCTTTTCAAGGATTTTGGATACTGAATCTTTCCCATTTTTGAAAAGCAGGTATTTCATAAAGACCAAAACTTTCCCTCTCATAGTCAAAATAAGGTCTTTTGCTAACTTCAGCGGAACAATGCCAAGCTAAAGTCTCAAAAGTTAGGTATTTGCTCAAAACAATTAACTTCCTTGCCTAATTCATAATCAGTCCTATACAGTGGCCTGATTTTAAATGGTTCTTCTCACCCACAATTTGCTCCAAAACAGCAACAGTGGCACTAAAAACCTCTGGGAAAACAGGCCATTTTTTTAGTTGCCTTTTTTTTAGGATAAAGAAATCCTGCATAGATCATCTGTGGAAGTCAATGTATGCATCTTATTAAGCCCTTTGATTTCGACAGTATTTCACCAAAGCAAAGGATTCAGCCTCTGTTCTTCCTAATGTAAAATGAGAAATCTCTCAAACTTACTTTAGTAATCCAAGTTTTATTATGTTGGCTTCAGTCATCAGGACCCAGTATAAATTATATTTTCATGATGCGTGTTTGCAGAAACAGAACAAAGTTTAAGTATGTACTCAGTCTTCTACTAGTTTAACAAGCAAGCTTAGCCTAAATAATGGCCCTTTCCAATACTACGTAATACGCATATTACAAGTATCAGAGTAACACACAGCAATAATCCAGTTTTTATATATAATTATTTCTTTATGGACAAAAATGTTAGAACTAGTTCTTACCCCGTGGGAACTGGAGAGTACATGAACAGACCACTCCAGAGTATTTTAATACATTTTTAAGAATATTTTTCTGTCTTCTTTTATCTCTACTGGCAACTAATCCTATGACAAGTTACTTACAGAGCACCAATGGTCGTAAATAGATACATTATATTCTTTTTCAAAGTTTTGGACACAGGCAGAAGAAACTGCATTTCCTTCTCAAAATAAAAACAATCCAATTTGAAATATGACAGAACCAGCAAGTCTTTAAAAATTAGAAGAAATGGAGGAGAGGGAATAAACAACAAGATTGTGCTATTATGCAAGATGACATCAGCTTATACGGGGGTTAAATATCTTCAAGACTGAGGATATGAAATTTGTATTAATTTGTATACTTTATCCAGATATCTGTTATTGCCAACAGAGCTCAGACTAGTTACCATCACGGCTTGTCTCAAATAGAACTTCACACCCTCACAGAAATTTTTAAGAGCTGAATAGTCCTCTTGCCTAGGTAGAGACACATCAACTGAGTCAGTAAAACTAAACTAAAGTGAAAGTTGGTGAACATAAAAGGAGATTCATTCTGTTTCTTTAGACTTTAGCCATCCACATCCTTCAGCACAGAAAACAGGAATCTGGTTCTGATAAACAGAACAAATGTATCTATGAGGCTTCCCACACAGTAGATGTATGCTGGAACTACACGGGTGTATGTGCTCATGAGCTTTATATCTCATTATTGTTCTTTCAAACTTTTTATTAATTTGGCAACTTCATCTCATATTTTTGGCACGCATTCAAAATATTTACACTGCCTTCAATTAAATGTACAGTAAACCAGAGGTACATACATAGCTAAATTGTAGGCCAGGCGTGACCCACTTAAATGACATTAGCTCACTAGTTTTTGTTTTTTTCAGCACAGCTAGAACCAACCAGGAATGACACTGGCAAGATAAAGCCTGACTACAGAATATAAGCAGATACTCATTATGTATGTATTTAAATATGAGTGACGCCTACTTAAGGAATGAGCTGAGAAGTTAAATTCCTCCACAGATTTCCTGTTATTTGCCATGAAGAAAAAAACAGTCAGTGTAGAACTCAAGAAAAGCTCATGGCTATATCAGAAGCATATCTACCTTCTGGGAGAATGACTGCTTGCATAAGACCTGTGACAGCAAGCTCCAGCCATCCTTCTCCCATTCATTTTAAACTAGCTTTATAGAAGCATATATAGTTCCTTAATAAAATATCATTGCCGCTTTTGCTAGCAATGCATCTAGTTCACATTTCAGGAGTGAGGACATATAAAAAAGGCAGCAATGTAAGTTAAAATAAACTGTATCATTGGCCAAAAAAGTAGCTTTCACCATCTTCTCTGCAACTTTGTAAAATTACTATAGCCTAGCCATCTTGAAGGGCTAACAGCCTCAAAAGCCATAAGGTCACGCACATGTCAATAATGTGCAATAGTTTGCATTCACTACTGGTGTTCCTTAACTTCTACTGGATTGCAGCACCATTGCAGTCTTTGAAAGCTCACCTTCTCTAGCTCTTAACAAAGCTGAAGAGGGTTCACTAGGACTCCTTCTCCCTTTGCCGCCTTGCTTGAACATGTTTTGGCAAATTCGTCTTCAAATATCTCTCTATTTTGTTTCAATTCCATAGTGTCCACCCTTCCTACTCTAGTTATTACTGTATAATCCCAATAATGTGACTTCGATCTGTTGATGTCCATTTCATGACCAACCACCACATCAGATGACAGCCTCTGAATAGGTCCATTACTAAAAGAGAGGAATTGATGTAGTTGTGTGAACTATACACAGAGCTTCTCAAATAACTAAAGAAACAAGTGTATCTCCAATAGGCATCATCATGGAACACATCATATCAAAAGGCATAGAGGAGTGCATATGATTATTCATACAACTTTTGAATGGGTACTTACTTTTTAACACTTTTGTAATGACCTGGAAAAACCTGACTTTGTATTTGAGTTTTCTCCCATATCTTATGACTGGACTTGAGAGCATCCTTACATCAAACATTTGCAGTAAGATCTATCATAGAAGATGTTGGTTAAAAAATCACTAGCAGTATTTTAATCTTTTATTTATTGGGTTTTGCCCAAATATAGTAGCTGTTATACTCTACAGCAATAACTCCCTTCAACATGTTTGCAGGGCTTGAAAAGATGGTCTTTCCGCAAGGAGGAGAAAAAACGGATAATAAAAAGATTGCATTGTGCAGAATGAGCCAGGGATTAAAAGGAAACTTAACAGAGAGGAAGAAAATGTTTATATAGACAAAGCATCTCCAAATGAACTAACTCCAGTACTGCAAGCAGTGTGACTGTGTTGACATTACACTCTTATGAGGCCACATTCTTATTCGCAGCAAGCTAGTTAACACAGGCATTTGGTACACGAATGATATCCTAGCTAACATCCTTAGATGTAGTTCAAAGTACCTTTGCACAGCACTGTCTTGTGCCCTGCAGATAAATCACAGAGCTCTTGGTACAGAGAGGTGATTTTAGAGACCACAGCCAGACAAGGCAGGTTGCTGACAGAAAGTTATAGGGAGGGAGGGAGGGAGAGAGAAAGGAAGGAGGGAAGGAAGGAAGGGAGGGACTGACAGATTCCAAGAGTCAGAGGAGACATCTCTAGAACTGTAAGTGCTGAATACCTTGAGAAATATATTCTACAATGGTAAGGTCCTGAAATCTCAGAGCTATGCAAACTCTGGAGGCTGAAACATGGTCACAAAATTCCATATCGTGCTGAGGAGTTACTCCTGAATATGTTTATTTGTGCATTATCTGCTAGACTCTCCTTTCTTAATTACAGTAACTACTTTTTTACCTGCCAAGCTACACTGTGTAAGAATGATCCTTAGGCATTAGTCTCCCCTTGCAGAAAACATTACCCTATGGCTGAGGAATAAATACAGACAACCAAATTTCACAGATGTTCACACTTGCGAAAAGTGAGAGAAATTTCTCTTTGTAAAGGGATCTGAACATATTTGGTAAGAGCTGATAGGTGATAAAAATTGTCTCTATGCTTATCAAAACTAGAGAATGTGGTTAGAATAAACAGTGCAGACCGATACACAGGAATCCAGGGAGATGAATCTGCAGGAAAATAAAATCAATCACTGATTCTCAAAAAACCACATCACTTGACTCTGTTAGAGGCAAAAACAGACAAGAAATGCATAGGTTATGTAAACTGGATATCATAATGAACAAATGAAAACCTCGCAGAATGTGCAAAGAACATGTAACACACATTATTTATGACTTAATACATTATACTAATATGATTTAACATTTTTCATATCCAAGTGGTGTGAGCAGAAATGTATGCATGTCAGTCACATTTATAGACAAGAAATCAACAGCTACCTAGACACAGTTTATGTAGACTCCACAAGCCCATGGAATGAATGGCAGAACCACAGTAGACACTTCTCCAAAATTACTATAAAGTTTAAAAAGAAAAAGAAAAAATTGACCATTTTGTGCTAATGGGAATACTCTGATGAGTTATCAAAGCTCTTTATGCTACTTAGACTGCATTCAAAAGAGTGATGGCAGCTTATGTATACAAAGCAGACCTCTTTTTAACTTGGATTGGAACACTACTTAGTTTAGTCTGGACATTTTGGTGTGAACTGTTGTCATACCTAAGACTACAATACAAATACTGAACTCTCTCCTCTGCAAGAAAGCATGAGAAGCAATCAGTGAGTGTTTTGAGGCGAGGTTAATCTCTAGCAATCCTAAAATCCTTTTCAAGGTCTGAATGGCATCAAGTTACTAATTCCGCAAATAAATATTTAAGAAAACTCTCATACAAGACATCAGAGGAAACTGCAATAAAAGCTGAACAGCTGACTGGGAAAGAGAGAATCTGAAAGACAAAAGCACAAATAAAAGAACAGTACAGCGGAAAGTTAAAAGTGCCATATCCAATCTACCATACTAAAATGAGTCACCTGGGAAAAGTGGAGCAGTGCAATAGCAAAACCTTCAGATAGCAGAACGTTGTTTCTATAACAGCAATTAAATGCTGTGAAAAGTATCAGAGCATCTTACCGAAACTAGCCAAATGGAAAGCAACACAGGAAATTCAGGACTAAGCCATGCTGATCAAACATGTCCTCATGTGAACACTATTTGGTTTTCAGTTAACTCTTTCACTGATGACCAGGAGGTTAATAATCCTGTTCACTGCATAATAATGTTCCCAAAAGTGAACAAAATGAAAGGATGTTCGAAGAAATATAACAAAAATCATTGCAAAAAGCAGCACCACACTCTCACCTGCAAGACAGTGTTCAGTTATATTCATTCTATCTCAGAGAAAATAAACTCTAAGAGCTATAAGAGAAGTAGAGGAACTTCAGCAAAACATTTTGGAAAGAAAATCACCTGATTTTTTTTATCCATAACCTTGCTGTGTGGGCTGACTGTCACCTGTCCTGCCTACCTGAGCGAGGAAGCAAGGACTAGAATGGGCAGAACTCAGAACATCTTTTCCTGGGGATGCACTGCTAAATAATGCACACAGGATTCCAGTAGCTTTTTTTTTTTTCTCTCTTTGTTCATTTAACTCGTTCCCACAGGCCTCACTCCTCTAACATTACTCTTCAAACTCTGCCTCTGCTGTGCCACTACTCCCCTACCACAATATAATGTACTCTTTAGACAACGCAGTATCCACACCTGCAGAGCACCCATTTAGATTACAGGGCTACTCTACTTTTGCTTGATTCAAATAAATAAATAAATAAATACTCCTAAAGGTTCTGCATATTCTACCAATTATTAAAAATGACAAAGCTAAAAATAGATCACAATCTGATCCCCTACACATAAGCATCTTTCTGTATTAAATTTTGCCCATTTCTCTTCAAAGGTTAAATTAATTGTGTAGTATCTGTAAAGTAATTGCTATATTTTTACTTGTATTACTTTTATTACTACAGAAAGATATAGCAGGTGTGTCAATAACTGTGATCAGTTATTTATGAAAATGTTGGAAATAACTTTATGCAGACGGATTACATGAACAAAAGTATTAGCAGAAGATTTCCCTTCCAAAGAAGAAAATGGCAAAGAAACATTTTACACCAAGAAAAAAAAAAAAAAAAAAGATTCTTCCTTTCTCATAATTTCAATTCTGAAAGACCTAAAAAATTCTAGGTAGATAATCAGAGGCTTTTCATTGACTCTTACTCTGTGTAGAATGATACTGCAAGTAATAGTTTATAACGAAAACAGCAGCTGGAAAGTTTAACAAAATGATGAGTTAAAAGTCAAACAAAAGTAAACAAAGCCTGACTTGCTGAGGCTGCTCATTCCACCTCTACCTAGCAAGTCCACTTTTCTTCCCTGATCAGCAAAGTTCCTAAAAAAATACAATTTCAAAGATGTAAGCTGATGACAGATATCTGGGAGCATCGATACAGGAAGCTTCAGTGGAAGCAGCAGGAGATTTGGGGCTTTCCTCTGACATTCATGATGGTTTTCCTTTCTGATGCTTCTTTCCTGAGAAAAACCTCCTGTGACTACTTGGGGGCAGGGGGAGGGAGGGAAAAAAAAAAAAAAAAGGTTCTTTTGGCTTCACTCAGCACTGGAAAAGTGTCATCTATGGGACTGTGTCCAGGCTAGGGAACAGCACTTTTCAGAAGATGTGCATGAGCTGGAAAACATACAGCATGGAGCAATAAGAATGATCAGAAACCTAGAGAGCATGACCTGTGAGGAAAGATTAAGAATATTCCCTCTTAGGAAGAGTGAAGGTGAAATCTGAAAACAATCTACAGATGCAAAAAAATATCCTGTCCTTCATGTATCTGGGGGGCAGGAAAAGAAACGATTATTTTAAGCTTCAGGTGCCCAGAATCAAAAATACGAGGTTATGAGCAATATTAAATATCACGAAAACCACCAAACATTTGGGAAAACTTCCTAGCAATGACAGTTAAGGTTCAAAAACAACTGCTTCAAAGGTATCATCAGATGTCCTTAAAAACAGGTTAAATAAACATTTGTCAGGAAGGACACATTATTATCCATACTTTGCTCTGTCTCATGATTCTTTTGCTTACTCTGCTATTAAACTGCAAAAATTCAAGACAATTTTTTACCATTGAAAAATATGAGAAAGAGTGATAATTAGAAAAGTATGTTTATTCAGCAGCAATTTTAGGAGTCAGGAGTTCACTTATAAATTAATGGAACACAGAATGTATGAGCAGATTGGCACTTTAATAAATCAAAAATAAAAACACAACAATCAAAAAACACACAAAAAAAACAGATTTCTGACAAAATCCCTTTCAAAACGCCAGTAGAGAAGCAGAGCATTACACACGTGAACTACAAAGAATTTTCATAAATCGAAGTTGGCTAAGACAGCTAAGACACAAAAACAAAGGAGCAGTAATAAGTGTTCTGTTTTCTTTACTGGAGGAAAAAAAAAAAAAAAAGGCAAGCTGATCATTGTAAGTTCAAGCTCTCTATTTGTTTGCTTATTTTTTAATGTAACTAAAAGAAATCTTTTAAAGAAAGAAGGGTAAGTATTAGGCAAGAAAAAAAAAACTGCAGGTGCAGGTGCCAAAGTTATTTAGGGTGGTCAAGTCCAGACAGGACTGTGAGAAGTTTACAAAAAATGGCAAATGAAACTCAATGTTAGTACATATGGAATAACCAAAATTGGACAGAAAATAAAAAAGAATGAGGATACTTTCATCATCCTAAATTAACTGTGTGAACTTGGGAGAAGAGTCTGGTATCACTGTAGAAAACTCATTAAAGATCTCAGCTCAATGCTGAGCTGTGGTAAAAAAAAGCAGACATGATGTTTTTAAGGATAAGAAATAGGATGGTGAATAATACACAAACTATTGTAATGCCATGATATAAATCAGCGGTGGAGCCTTAGCTGGAATGCTTTGTGTGCTTCTGATTACCCTGTCTCAAAAAGGATACTGCAGAACTAGGCAGGATTCCGAGAAAGGCAATGCAAATGATCAAAGGACTAGAAAGCCTCATATGCAATAATCAGAAAGGATTAAACTAAAAAATACTTCGCTTCTGAAAGGAACAGACTGTCAATGACAAGTGTGCACAAAACTGAAGTGTGGAGAAAGCAAATAAATATTTTCCAGCTCCCTGACTCCTGCCACAAGGGCAAGGTCATAAATGGACATGAAGACTTTACAGAATTAAAAATGATAAATGCTTCGTTTAACACATAATGAGTTTGTATACAGCTTGTCACAAATGCCATTGAAGCCAATTACTTACTGCCCTTTCCAAATATTATGATATTTATAAAAAAAAAAAAAAAAAACAGAAAAAAGAGTGTTAAAATTTGGAAGGACCAGTAAACCCACTAAATAAGGAGCAAACCAAATCTAGGAAGTAGATTACCCAGTGCTTTACCAGAAGTTTCTTGCATTTTTTCTGCTACCTGGTGATGGCCAGAGTTGACAGCAGCTGAACTAGCCCAAGCGCAGAACTGTTCTTACTCTGCCCATGTCTCTACCCAATGCTGTGAGCATTGGGTACCAACAAGACTTTTGGAATCACAGTAAAGAGATAGTTAAGAGAGAAGCTATTAGGAAACGGAGCATCACAACTGGCCAGGGGGTGCGTGGGAGGGAAGTGAAAACCAGTTTATAAGGGATTACTGAAATCTCTTTATCAAAGCTGAAATTATGAACAACAGCAATGCTAAACAACAGCTACTGACCATGGAAGGTATGGGGATGATCCAGACAGAAATATAAAAACTAGGTTAACAGGAAAAATAAAAAGTAGCTCTATGAAGGCAAAGAGGTGAATAAGCAATTGGCAAAGGTTAAGCTTAGGTAAGAAAGCCCATTTGAGGCCTCTCACAGTATTAATGAACCTCTTAAAGGGGTACCCTTGAGAAAGTAATATATTATGCTTTGTTTAAAGGAGAGGATGTCCGCACGGGCCTCAGGAAGGGTACACTTATGAGATTTAAAGTTGAGTCAAGCCAGGAACCAGAAGGACATCAGTCCAGCAAGCTGCTCAGAGAGAGACTGTAGTTTGAGGCCCCACAAAGGCATTCAGGAAACTAAGGTACATTTCAAAGTGCATAACTGGCGGACTGAGTGAGTATTAGGATCACTCACACAGCAGCCTGAATGAAACAGATAAAACTCTCATCTTCCACAGTGAGCAATCTGAGATTTAAACAAGTCCAAAAGGACACTGTCAAGGACACTAAGTGGAGTTAGATGTTTAGCTCCCCCCTGATTTTCAGTATAAATTGGTAACTGCTGTCCTGCCTTTGCAAATCTCCTCTGAATGTGTCCAAGGTTCCTTGGCTATGTATGTTTATACATATTAACAAACTAAATATGGCCAGAACATATTTCTGACATTGAGGCCAACTGGCAAATAACTGACAGGATTTCTACTACTAAACTCACCTTACTTTGCAAACCAGAGAGGGCACAACTAAACAGCCTCTTGGAATGGTCGTCTGTCAGTGCTCATTCCCAAATCCAGGAGCGCAGCAGACAATGTTGTAATACAGACAAGCGAGTTTAGTGCATTCCCTAGTACTGCCTGCTAGCACACAGTAACTTCTGGACACTTACCTCTGATTATTGGCATCTGACCTGCCTTGTTGGTATTTTTTCTTTACATTGGATGGAACATCAAATAAAATGCTTTTTTTTTTTTTTTAATTCTTGTTATTACAAGAACTATAAATGGATAGAATTTTCCGGCTTGCAGAAAACCTAATTTCCCTTCTGATGCACTTAGTAGGTCACACAAAATGAAATGCCTGTGACATTCAGGTGACGTCAGAGCCGGTACATGGCAGTAATATAAAAGCCATATATGGACAAGGAGGCAGACTGCCACCTTCTACTGCGCAAGGACTTATGACAACATCATACTGTGGGATTTGCATGACTAAAATTAGGCAAAATTATTCTTCATGAAAGAAAGGCAAGGCAGTCTATAAGCAGTAGCCAGAGGCAACTCCAGATGTGTCAATTCAGCTGTGTAAAGAATGTGCCAGTCTCACTGCTGGAAGTGCTGCCGCACTTAATATTCTGAACTAGTCATTAAAAATGAGGGGGAGTAACACGAAAGGGTGAGGCACATGGCATGCATTGTGCTACCACAGCATGCCTTATATTCCAGATAATACTGTGCTTTAGAAAATTCATTTACACTTTTACTGCTGACAAGCGCAGCTGCTTCCAACTAACCTCTCTCTCCATCTCACTTTCTGTTTCAAGGTAAATTCCTGACCCTAATGAATCAGTGGGAAAATTGCCATAAAAGTTAGTAAGAACAAGATTTAGTCAGTCTCAGCCTTCAGGTTTCTGCAAGTGTTTACATTCCCCTAATTCAGTTAGGAATCATTATTATGCATTTTAATATATACTACTAGCTTGCCCTCTCCAAATTAAGGTCCTCATTTTTCTTTTTTGATTAGTTTGGAATAGTGAAGTCTGGAAAATGTACCACCGTGAAGATTATTATCAGATCCAAACAAGCAGGGTAGGTGTTTAACAGGCACAGATCCTGTTTAGGAGAACTCCTCACCTCTCTCTCCAGTCCTCCTCCAAACCTCACGTGAGTGGAGCCCCAGTGAAGCAAACAAAGTGGAGCATAAGCAGCATCAGCCAAAACACAGTTACTGGGAGTCTGTGAAGCACCAGTTTACATCTGACACCACAGGTGAAATATTTGCTCAGTTCTGTGACAAGTGCGTTGCAAGGGCCTAGTCCTGCTCCACAAACATCAGTGCAAACTTTTACATCTGCTTCTGTTGTCACAAGATCTGACTCTGGATTAACAGTGAGGTCCCATCATCTTATTTGAAAGAAATGGGAAATATTTTTAATTCATAAATCACAAAACTTAGTGAAAATGACATTGCTACTGTAAAGAGTGACTGTAAAGTTTGCTCTTCAATGCATGGATTGTTTATGCTGGAGATTCATTGTTACTGATATACAGAAACTACTTTTCACAATTTGAAGTATTCCAAAGTAACAATAGGTCACCCGGGTCCACTACACAAAAATGTAGGTCTTACCTTACCCAGACAAAAAAGAGAAAGATCATGCAGAAGCCTACTTCTGTTTTGAGGCTGCTTCAATGAATATTACGCATGCATGTTGCGTTGCATATGGATGCATGTTACACGTGCAAGGATCTGGGTGAATAAAATCTAAAGAAATTTCTGATAGGGTACAAACCGAATTTTGACTTAAATAACACACCTCTCCATGTGGGACAGCTAAATTTGCCAGTTTTAGCACTGACAGCATGTTAAAATACTCCCTATGAAAAATTCCAACCCATCTGTTTCAGAGACCATCTGCACAACGCACTCTTGGACTGAATAGTTCCATTGATGGCAATGCTAACATCAATGCACTATGGTACCATTCATTACATAGAATCATATAATTTAATTTTGTCTGTACTTTTTATTTCTTTTAACCATAAACCTTACTCCTAGAAATACAATGGCATGAGGTTCTTAAATAGAAATAAAAGGGCCTATTGTTACTATGTAAAAGGGCCTATTGCAGTTACTATGTAAAATATCACAGGAATGGTATCCACTCAAAGGTGATTTTCAGTGACTCCATACTTCTTCATATTGTAAGACATATTTTTAATTATTCTCCTCTGTGAGTTTCTGCTATTTCAGGAACCTGCTAAGTGCTGATGCTCAAAACTTTGTGGACAAAACACTTTTTTTTTTTTTTTGGCAGTTCATAGAACCCAGGAAATTTGGTCTCTGAGCAGGACAGAATTTCCCCTTTTATGTCATATTCCCCTTTTATGTCATAATGTAGCCTTGTATAAACAAAACAAATTCTGTGTAATTGGTTGTTATTTTACTCTATGCAAATTCTGAGTAAACTAAAGTTCTGAAAAAAAAAATCTTATTCTAAATAATTCACTAGTTTGGTGACTCTGTAAATGGCTTTACCTTTCTACAATCACAATTCCCTCAGCACAGGACCTAATTCAACTTCATCTGCAAGAAGGCTGACACAAAGACTGTTTTGGGGTTGGTCAGAGAGCAGATCTGAGGGTATAATGCCCTCTATAAAATGCAGAATTATAGAGACTGTGTGATCTAATGCTCCAGTGTATAAATGAAGGCAGGATGGTGGAGAAAGTCAAACATAGTTTTATAATATCAGCCTAGCAGACCACACAAGTATGTGCTAACCAGGATAATGAGCAACTCTGATGATGTGAAGGATGCAAACAGCAGCTGTGTTTGTTGAATCAAGCCCTAGAAATGCAGATTATCATTTGTTCTGTTCACAAGAAACATTTCCTATGAAAGGAAAATGGAACAAACAGCAAACTTGTCTGAGTCAAGTGCAAAGTTTGTATACCTGATGCTTGTACAGGATTTATTTGGCAATTGAAGTTCCACAGAAGTTCTCCAAAATGAAACACCAATGAAACTATTCTAATGAAAAATATTCATCTAAATAAATGGGATCATCAAAACAAACTGTTATTACTTACAGTAGACTAACTCTTCCATTATTGCATCAAACTGTTTTAGAAAGGGGACACTCACCCTCAATCCAAGACATTAAAAGAAATTAAAAAAAAAAAAAACAAAGTAATACAACTGTCAAGTGAAAGAGTAATTTTTCAGTAACACTTAGGAATGGAACATTAAAATAGAAAATAACCCTTCTATTTAGAAACACATTCAGTGATTTTTAAAATCTTTTGCCCCTCTGTGACTGCTAGTAATATCACCAGCCACAAAAGGAATTTACTCTGTATATAGAGATTTATGACCAATATCCTAATCATCACTAATTCCAGCAATGTCAAAAAAGGAAATTAATCACATAATTTAAATTCAAGGTGGCAATGAACACTTTATTTCTAAAATAAGTAAATAAATCAACTTATTCTATGTAGCATTTTCCATATTTATCATTTGCTAGAATGGTTTAAAAACAAGAGAAGAATATATCATGAATGTTACTATACAGCTTAAAGAGGATGAAATATATCTCTGGAATGAGGTCCAGAGCCAGACTAAACTGTTATCTTTACATTCCACTTAAGCCTTTGTGTTGATCTCCAGTAAGATTCATTCATAAGAAGAATTTTAAGCTGTTTTTGTTCTTAGAGGGATTTGTGTTCTTAGAGGATGCTGATGTTGAAATCTAGGTCCCACTACAGTTATCATTTGTAGTTGCTGTTAACTTCAGAACTAGGCTTTCATAAAAATCTTTTTGAAAAGCATTTTTAATTGATATCAGATAGAAAGCACAGATAACACCTAATAAATCACAAAAATGAGAATTTCACTAACCTAGCCTTTGCAAATGTACCTGTGGCTTCATTACTGTAATGTAGCACGAAAACTTTCTCAGAGCTAGAAATATTTTTGCAACTTGAGATGAAAATATCAATTGTTTTGAATGATTATCTTATATTTGAATCAGCATATATACAAACTTCATAAAGCATAAAATAATGATAAAATATAAAACCCTAAAATGACCTGTAACTTTAAGATCTTACTTTCTTAAATGGTATAAAGTAAAGCAGATGGGTAATCAGCTAACAAAGAAAACAGCAAAGAACCTGATTTTGCTCTTCTTTCTCCCCTAGAACAGGCTCACACACATTTTAGTCCTGTTTGAATCAATGCTACTTCACATGCATGAAACTATTCAGCTTAAGTAGCAATGGAAAACAAAGCCAAAGAATTTATAGCAGCTGATATTGAACAAGATGAACAAGAATTCAGCTGTTGTAGATAAGTTGCTGAACACATGCTTTTGCAAGGCCTGCATAACTCTGTGAAGGGTTTGGACAAGAAAGATTTGAATCAGCGTTACTACATGTAGGACAGACATTAAGGATGTTGTCTTTTGATATTAAGATAATGTTTTGGTGAGATGTGTTTAACAACACAGGACACTGGAAACAAAATTAAGAACAAATCCTGCCTTTGTGTCTTGGCACCATCTAACCTATATTGTATCACTACAATCATTTTAGCCTCACAAAGTCATTTTCCATTATTTCATTTTATTATCCTGTGCTTCATTGAAGTCTCTTTGTTCTTTAGTACAGTGAAAATTGGAGGCTTTATAGTAGCTGTCTTCAGGTCAAAAGTATGCTTCTTTAAGCCTCTTTTTTCTTTAGTTTGTTTCTCCAAATGAGCAGTTGGAAACAAGAGCCAAGGCACACAGAAAATTTACCTCAATGTAAAAAAGAACATCTGACCAGAAAATCTATCCAAAGAAAAAGTTCCCCATTCTATCCTCTTATTGTTCTTTGGAATAGGCTTGCAAGTTAAAGTTGAAACCTAATCCAAGTTGATTAATTAATATTTCCATTTGGAGTTCCTTAAGTATAAAAAAGTTAAGTCCTTTAATATGGTAATATTTAATATTTAATATGTATAAAAAGTACTGTTTTATTCACAGTAACTGAAGCACTGTCATCTTTCTAAGATGAATAAAAAAGAAACATAGTTGGGATTTTTTTTATTAAAAAAAAAAAGTTGATGTTTACAAGCACTCCATGGAAAAATATTATAGAAAAATATTCCCCTATTTTCTTCACGTATCTTTCAGATATATAGATGAGAAATAAATGAAACACGGAAAGAAAACAGAGGGACAAGAAAAAGAAAAAAAGAAAAAAAGAAAAGAAGAAAAAAGAAAAAAAGAAAAAAAGAAAAAAGAAAAAAGAAAAAAAAAAAAAAGAAAAAAGAAAAAAAGAAAAAAAGAAAAAAGAAAAAAAGAAAAAAGAAAAAAGAAAAAAAGAAAAAAAGAAAAAAGAAAAAAAGAAAAAAGAAAAAAAGAAAACCCCCCCCCCAGTGATTTGATATGATACAGGAAATACTTAACTAATAGTGTAGAACGTTTTCCCCATTAAAACAAAAGATTGTAATATTCAACTTTAATACTTTAAAGGCATGTATTATGAGCCCACTATGAAAACACTTACTCTGATGACATTTTTCTAGCTGTTCATTTCATGGTGTTTTTCACATGGGTAGCAGTTTGAAGGATCAAACCCATCAATTCCATTCCCATGGAAGGAAAACTAAAATACAATAGAGTTATAATTCATGTTATTCAATGTGATTTTTTAAAGGATTAATCAAATTATGTAAACATTGAAAGGAATTCAATAAATTTCCATATATATAATGCTTTCAGATGACTCCAAAACCTCAGTCTTTCTACTAACTGAAATCTAAGGGGTTATTTTATAGAGTATGGTAGTTCAAGTGATACTCATCAGCAGGTAGTTCAAATAATACTCATCAGGAGAGTAAAAACAAATTAATATTTCACTCAAGTCTGACTATATTCCTTACAACTGTAACCACACAGCCCTAGTGCTTGTTGTGTGAATATATCTTTGCAGCCAAGAGAGGTTGGCAGAATTACTGTATAACTGACTATAAAACATCGAGGCTGAAACTAACCCTTCATAAAGAACTTTCTGATGAAGAATGAAAACATCCCTCCTCCCCCAAAAACCAAGATTCAGAAATTAAAATCAGTGTCTGCTTTGCATGCAGCTGAATTAGAAAGTTTTCCAGTAACGATTTAATAAGTCTTAAATTACTTCTGCAGAACTGATAGTCACAGAATCTGGTAGTTTCAGAAAAAAAGAAAAAAAAAAAGTGGCAAGAATTACAGTGTAAATCTGAAACTCTGATGATATTTTCTTTTCTTTTCTTTTTTTTTTGGTGAAACTTTAATATTTGTATTATTACTAGATCATAAAGATGAAAATCCTGTGGGCTGTTCCTGCAGAATTTATATGAGAATCTTTATAGATTTTTAGGTTTTTAGCAAATAACTCCATACTACTGGGACAAAAAAGAACATTGTACTGCTCCAAGGCGGTATACACTCTAACTATGATTGATTTTAAAATAAATACTTTATCCAAGAAACATGTTTACTGAGAGCTGAGTATTGTACATTCTCCAGTTCTGTTACAGTACATACCTCATGCCTTTAATTCATGGCACAAAAGCTTAGAGGCATCTTTTTTCATTTGTTCTAGCCACATTCAGGAAGATTCAACTTTGTGAAAAAAAAACCAACGCTTTTCAAACAAAGGTTGCATTGCTACTATAAACACTGTATGCATAGGAAATGAACTACTTATTTTTGCTGTTTTACAGAGGCAGGAGAATGGAGATCCAGGCCAGCAGGTATACCAGCACTAAGGACATCAGACAAACCCAAGAGGAGATGGTGTTCATGGGAACCTCTGGTAAATAAAGACATGTCACCAAAAAGACAAACAAATAAACAAAAAAGAAGGCATTTCTTAGAAGCAAAAGGACAAAGAACTAGTGGTAGGACTTTGCAATTACCAGGGAAATTCTGACATGAGTATTCCAGTGACTCACGAAAGAAATAGGGAAATGTTTAACATTCTTGGAAAGCAAAGCTGAGGCTATCTAACAGAGAAAGACATATCAAATACATCTCTCTCTTCCACTGCATCACTTAAAGGCCATATGGAAAAGTAGTAATGAAGGATCCTTCACTCCGTTATCCTGAGATAAAGCTCATAAAAAAATCTGTACTACAGACTCCTACCATGTAGGCCAATAAGTACAGATCTGTAAAGCTGTGCATGAAGTCATTCATAGGCTGAAAAGGATATTGGATGTTGTTCTGCAATCAAATTGCCTTGAGGACAACAGTCTGCCTTTATAAAGCTGATTGCTTTAGTCATCAGTGGGAATTAACTACACAGAAGTTTCTGAAACGTAGCAGTATTCTGATGGAAAACCTTTGTTATTTTTTTTCTAAATATCAAAGTTGACTTTAAGCAAAAAAGAAAATATCTAGTCATCATAATAAAGGCTTAGGAACAACCTGAAGAACAATTAAATAGCAAGGGAATGTATTTATTTCTCTTACTGAGACTATACCTGCTACTAAGATCTGACCTCCCTTCCTGAAAACTAGCATCAATTTAATGTCTTTTAGTGTGCATTTAAAAATAGTTCATTGAGGCTCAAACCTGGCAAAACTTACAAAGGTTAGTAGCTCTCCAATCCTGAGGAAAAAAACCTTCGCATTAATGTGCTGAGTCTATTACATCTACTGGAAATAGAGCTGTTCAGTCATTCATTTCCCTAAACTGTACATCTGCTGTCAGTCTAAATCTCTTGTGCAATATTTGAGGCTTCCAGTTACTGTAACAGCAATTTTACTTTCAGAAGGCTTTCCCTTCCTCTTAAAGACTGAAATTTGTTTTGCAATTCAGTTCATTTTATTTATAAATATTTAATTTTCATTTGCCTTCTTAAAATTTGTTCCAAGTGGATAGTAACATGAATTTATTATGAAGTGTATTTATCTTTCTGTATCTCATTAACGCTCAAGAGTTCTCTTGTCTCTATTAAGCACACTGCTAAACAAACTTCTGCCAAATTCAAGCACATGGAAGAAACAAAGCATACATTTAGTATGCAGCTTTTTCTTTTAAACCCCTCTGATAACATCCTCAAAGTCCATTGGATTTCTGGAAATGGCATTAGTGCCAGAGACCTGAAGATAGCAGATATGATCTGGATAGTTTTTAATGCCTCCGTTCCCTATGTGAATTATCTCAACAGTTTTTCCACAAGTAACCTGAAGTGGCAGTTCCAAGGGTTCTAAACACATGTCCAACATGAGAAAAAGCATGAAACATTAAAATAACACATAACAAGAAAATCTGAGTTAAGACTTGTAGTAGTTTTCAGCTAATATAATTTTATATTAGATTTGCTCACTGTTCAGATCACATCTGTAAGAGAGAGAGTTAAACAAATGAGACAGTACATGTTAAATTTGAGGGTCCTTGAAAAAGGAAGACCTTAAAAATTAATGAGGCACTAGGAATGTATTGGAAAAAGTGCAAACTGATAATGAAAAAGCAAAAATAATGAAAAGTAAAGGATGAGGACTACTCAACAAACTAAAAAATCAAATGCCTAACATACAGCTTATCTGTGAAGCAGTAGGTGATACAGAAGTAACAGAACCTTTAGCTCATCTCTGCATCTCATCATGACAATGGCTGGTCTCATTTTCAATGTATCTTCAACTAAACTAACCACGCTTAAATATTCTTATAGCATAAATATACTGAAAACCTTGGTCAGGAACAGCATAGCATGATTCCAATTTGTTGTGACTTAGATGAAGTAATACAAATTCATACTAAAAGAAAGTCACGGATAATGGAAGTTTATTTGTCACTTCAAAGTACTCACAATGCAACTATCTCAGCTGCTATTAAACACTGTAATCTCTTTCCTGTTGGGGGAAATTATACAGAAGTTAGTAACTGGGTGATTCCAACCATACCTGTATATTCTCTTCTGTCCCAGTTTGGCATCACAACTACTTTAAATTGTATCATTAAGTTCACAAAGGGAATCAAATTGTGTCATTATTACTCTCTTAGCTTCTAAATTATTTAGTAACAGAATTTAGAAGCAGTTAATTTAGTTTCAAATTATATATTAGAAATCGCTGCAATGCTAAGCACCTTGAGTGTATAACTGAGTACATTGGTATAAACTAAGTACATTGGTATAAGCTGAATAAACTGAAAAGATTTAACAAAAGTATTAAAAATATAACTGTTTCTTCCTCTGTCTGCACAGAATTAAAAAAAAAAAAAAAAAAAGAGACAGACTGTTCCACAGAAAAGATATTACGCTCTTAAATCAATAGGACAGATATAGTCAAAAACTATCTCTACTGACACTCTTGAAATATCATAATGGACATAATGGACATCTTTAAAACGGACTGACACTAGTATCTATATGCACTGCAGATACTACTAGAATTCTTAGAAGTTCATGCTAGTCTACTATAATAAAACTTGCAGTCCTTCATGTCACTAAAATATCTACTAATCTACCACACTAATATTTCAGGTATTTCTAATAATCAGGTTTCTGCTTATCACTATAGTTAACTTTAGACTGGGTTTCGTTGTTTATAAAAGATTAGCTAGCACTCTAACATACTCTTCCCCTCTTTGCAGACTAAACAGACTGCTTAAAACTGCCAGTAAGGTACTACAATAACAACAGATGCACTTTTTCAAAATATGATTCACTATATATGCACCAAATTTGGCTTGTCCTGAATAGGAATTGCTCCAAAAATTGATGCCTACAACATCAGTTTTCATATTAACAATTTCTAGACGCTAGACATTTACTAAAGCCACATGCTTTATTACAGAACTTTCTAGACTGAATGTGTGGTTGGTAACTGGGTGAACACATTATTCAGTTAGCAAAGCTCTGTGACAGTGAAAGCAAACTGCCACAACCAGATTAATCTTCTTGACTATTTATGGGTACTACTTAAAAATTCATTTGTAGAAAAACACTATATTTAAGACTGAGGTCATGAGTATTGACTTAACACATTACATCTAAAATTCTATCATATTATATCTTACAAATATAATTCAGTATCATCACAGTTTCTTCTACATCAATAGTATAAGTGAAGCAATGAATACTATTATCTTGATAGTTTTCATTATTATTACATATAAAAAAAGTCCCATAATCTACACAGTTCCCAAACTTTGAAAGAGTTCAAATCATTGATAAAAGTGTGACTGGTAGAGATGGTTTCTATTATTTAAATCTATAAATTTGTATAAAACATTAAACGAGCCATTAATTTCTCAAAGGATGACTGTCAGGTAAAATGTTCAACAAGATCTAGGGTAAGAATTCAGATAGATAGGTGGATCCATTTCTAAAGCAAAGAAACATCAAACAGAAAGATCACTCTTCTTTCTACTATTGCTGTCATATGGTAGTCAAGCTGGTTGATACGATATCAGAAAGGACTCCATTAAGGAAGTGATGAAAGCAAAAACAACTTACAGAAGCTATTGATAAGATAATTAGGCTTGAACGGCTGTATGGAATTAGTATCTTAAGCAGCAGCTTTAGGCATCCTAAATGGAATCTAGCAAAAAGAAATTTAGAGTAACCAGACTAAGTGGCAATATATACAGAAATGGGAAGCCATGAAATCAGGAAAGAGGAAGGTTTGAGATGCATAAGACACAAAAAGGTCAAAGGAAATGCGTGTAGCACAAGTGATAGGTCTTTAATGACATCTTACATTTTCAGCCTTGGTATGCATTATTAGACCTATAAATGTACACAGGTAAGGTTTAGATGATTAACTCTGTACTTAAATTCCAAAAATAGACACTCAACTTCATCACTAACTGCTAACACTGCATATCAAGACACTCAGCTATTATTGCTCAAGATAGCTGAAATTTCTAGAATTATCTTAATTTTAATAAGTTTCACTTCTGTTCATGTCTATGGATAGTTCCACATTCCTCTGCTTCCCTCAGCTGTAATGCCCTCATCAAGGACATCCTCAGAAAAGTAGGCTGAAGACAGACAGCAAGACTACTGGCAAGAATTCCGTGGAGCTGGGTCTAAAACCCATGTCTCTATTCCCTGATGTATGAGCTAATACATACACTGATCTTCTCCCTCCCTCCCAATTAATATCTAATTATGCCATGCAAAGCAAAACACCTTCAAAAGGAGACACTGCAACCATCCCATCTCAGAGTATTTTATAGCCAGGATACTTCCATGCAAGATGGGAGACGCTGATTAGAGCCGCCTGAGGCAGAGGAAGGAACTGAACACAAGGCTCCTGCCTTTTAACTGCTGAGCCAGTGCATAGCATGTGTTGGGAGGGGCAGGCAAGGAGCAGAACTGCAAGAGTATTTGAACAATAAAGACTGTATGGTTAATGTGGGGAAAGGAATCCTGAAGAGGATTATGGCATTCTGCTCCCAGACAGCAATACTGCCTAAGACACTCCCCTGTCCTAAGGAGTTTTCAACATGCAATCCATGCATCTCTCCACTCAGCTTCCTAGTACTTGACATATAACTTGTCCTTTTATATGGCCAAAGAAACTAACCTGAATGATGTTATTTCACCAACACCTACCACCCAGCAACTAAGTAAAACTTAAAGATGCAACACACGCTTTGCTTCGGGAATATGGTGCCAGTTAAGAGTTAGAGAAGTGACCCAGGAGGGAGGTGCCTTTGCCAGAGTGGGGAAATACACTGATGACTTTGCTGGGAGCAGGAATCTGGGTAGACACCAGGCAATAGAGTTTAAAATTCATCAGATGAAACTGACAGCTCTTACGGTAATCCAAAAGAAAGTCATGAGAAAACAGCGAGAAGAAAGTCATCTGGATATACAAACAGTGAAGCATCAGAGGAAAGAAACTGCACCTACAAAATAAGTCTTTTCCAGTTCTGCTTGTGGTTTTCTCTTCCACTATTTCCACCTTTTTACACCATACCAACTGTCTTCTTGAAAGGTACCAGCTTTCCACAGCCTTGCACATAATACCCCTTTTCTCATCACACTAATATAATTAAGATGATTAGCCATTAATCATTAAAGTAAAACATTCCATGTGACTCTCTCCTTGAACATATAAGAAATTGTTTTAGATTATATGTAACTCAGATTGTAACTTGTCTAATTAGGGATACTGGACTAGATTCTCAATTGTGATTATGAACGAGTACACTTCCAAGTATCCAATATATATCGTATGACGATCTTGCTTATCTAATTAGTATGGACGAAAGCATTATGCAGGAATGCTTTCCACATGGCATACATGTGCTTGAGCTGAGCAATCCATCACCACATTCCTTCACAACGGAGATGTAAGTGTCTCACTGCACTGCTATATTTGCCCAACTGCTGCTCAGTTAGGTGTGGTGGAAGCATTACTGCAATAAGCATACTCCAGATATACGTGCGGGAAGAAATTTCAAATGACATGGCATAAACCTTTCTGATTTCCATAGGCTACTACCCTCCAACAAGAAACACTGCTCCTTTGAATTCTTTTCCTCCTCCTTTCTTGACAATGCGTCTCAAAGAATCTCCCACAGCACAGAAATACTTGATACAAAATTTAATGCAACCCGAGCTACTGCCTTCCTGAGAACTGCCTGACCATTTGCAGGATTAGACAATGTATGTCATGCACCTGAAAGTTAGTTTACACAGAAAAGATGGGAAGCACAGGGAAACATCCGTTCCCATGCTATAAAAAATGGTTCTAATGGATACTCCTTCACATAACACAGTAGCAGCCTCAGTCCCCTTCCTTTCTTCCTCTCCAGATCAGATGAGGCCTGCAGCCACTTCACCCTAAATCCATCCTCAATTTCTTAAATAATTCTTTCAAAGGAAGAAAAGTAATAAAAAAAAACACAGTACAAAAAGCACCAGTGCGGCAGTGAGGACAGCAGTCCCTTTTTTTCCTGCTACATAACTAGAAAAGAATACCCTTGAGCCTGTTCAGACCTTAGACACTAACATTTCTGAAATTAATATTGGCTTAGCAGCACTGTACAAGATATCACAAACCTGTGTGATCACAGGTAATTACTCACACAGAGTGTGAATTGAGATTTCATCACAATACCAAAACTGTTACAGCTGCATACAGTAGCTGTAGTACCTGAGCATTTAGTCAAGAATACTTAATTATCTAAATGTTTCATCTTAAATGGGCACACCCGTAAAATCCATTTACAATTTAGTAATATACCTACTGAAAATATAGGGAAAATACATAAGAAAGTACATAAACCAAGGTTTATCTTGTGAAAAGTTAGATTCCTGTTGCCATGTGGAAATTCAGGCTGTTGCAATCAAAAGGCGTGTTTGCAAGTCTAACATTTATAATTACACAAACATTCCCCCACCCTTATGTCAAACAGACTGAATGCCTTTCCAACATCAAGAGGCTTTCCAGCTGGTGAAGAAAACAGCACCGGGAATTCAATTTGTACAATATTATTACCTATCTACATTTCTAAAGAGAACAGAGTATATTTTTTATTCCAATTTATTATTCTACTGCAGCCAGATATCATAATGATGGATATGACATGCATATACCAGACACGCACACATACTTATATATAAAGTCTCACTTATAAACAGCTCAAAAATATTACTAAATTAATACCTTGAATAAATGTTTAGCTGATTATCATAGAATGCAGTATTTCATAGTTTATTTATGGCTATTTAGAGTATATTAACTGGTAACACGTATTTTCTCCATCTGTGACCTGTCTACAGTGACAGCCAACCAGTCATTAGCCCTTTGCAAACTGCTTATCAGTGAAACAGTCTTAAGTTCAAACTAAATACATTAAATCGATTGTAAATGGGTCTGTCTTCTTCAGGCGAAGCTGTCTGTGCTTGGGAAAGCAACCCAGGCAACTGAGATTGCAATGGACTGAAAAATTACAATTCTGGCACTAGAAAAGCTGCTTCTAGTACCTTCACCTGCCTTGGTCTGTTTCATGATTAGACAACAGTAACTTTGGAGAAGTATTCAGCCCACATAAATCATCCCACATAAATATGATACATAACCAAAGTGCCTGACCTAAGAGATCAGTTGTATAGACTTCTTGTATAATCAGCAGAGGACATGACAAAAATCTTGTTCTACCGATCCGTGCAACAGCTTTTCTGTATTCCTTTGATTACATAGAATTTGGGTCAAAAGTGGAATAAAAGTAGTTGGCTAAATCACTTTAATAAAAATAAATAAATAAAATAAAATAAAATAAAATAAAATAAAATAAAATAAAATAAAATAAAATAAAATAAAATAAAATCCTAAAACAAGTTAGATCCATTATTCATTTCTTATAAATTCTGATGGCATACAGTAACAATAATGTGTCATTTCTGAGTGCAGACCCGAAACTGGAGGGAGCAAGGAGCTGAGGGTAGGGAGGAGAAGGCTAGACCACAGAAGGATACAAATAAACTTGCCTTACAAATCAGCTGGCCGATTAGATACATTTTTAAAAAAGGAGAACAAAGTCTCATATGCCAGAGAGGAAACACAAAAGCCATGAAAGTATCTTCATGGATGTTGGACAGTAACCATAGGTTACCCAAAGGGTTTCTAGCCATAGGAAACCATACGTTTCTTAAAAGGGTACTATTTCTTTTTTTTTTTTTTTTTCCCAAAGCAAATAATATAGAAGTTTGAAATTAAAATATCAGCATAGTGATCATTGTATTTGATTTCTGAGTGAGTTAAATGAATTGCAATAAAATGCTAAATACTGGTTGTTGATATATTACTGCTAAATGGTTTATCAGTGGCAAATTGTCCAAAAAAGTGGAAAAATTTATGTAGCATCTGCAAGGTCCACAGAGTCCCATGGCGACATGAAGTACAAAACTGTGCTAAGTTTTCTCTGTGAGACTTGCTATCAAAAATTCCCCGTGGACCAAACCACTCTCACTAGAAATCAGATTTAAAAAGCTACCACCTGTGAGGAACTGTATACTATCTAATGCTAATATCCATGAGGAGCTGCAGTGTTGCTTGGAATGGGAGCAAATTCTGAAGGTATCATCTAAAAATGGTAGCAGAATAACTGCAAATCAACATCACTTCTTCTGACATCCTTCCAAGGATTCGGCACTCTGCATTCTTTAGTGCTCCCACAAGAGAACTGCTGCCACTGCAGTTCAGGACTGAGGCCACAAAGGCTCACGGACAGGACTGTTCAGTGAGGCTGCTTTAAAACAAAGCATCAGCCCAGAGCAGAGCTCACAGGGTACCCCCACAGCCACCACACACTGTCAGTGCACCGGAGAGCAGACGCACGTGTGCGCTGTGGCAAAAAGCTCAGCCGTAACCGCAGCAGCAGAGGCTACGCGGGCTCGCCTAAGGATGATATAGATGCTTTAGGGCTCACTGCTCGCAGGAGCCCTGCCAGCTCTGCACCAGGCATTCAGGTGCTGTGTGCCTCGCTTCCCTAGTCAAGATACCCCTGCCCTAGAGTAAAGGGCTCAGAACAGAAGCCATCACATCAGATCCCACCACAACATATTTTAAGCATCTATAAACAAGCCTAATACTCAGACCAGAGTGATTCTATGCATTTAGTAAAAAAAGTTTGAAGCACTGTATCAATTTTATTAGCTGCCAGATGAAAGTAGCTCTTATGCACCATGCTGATAACAAAACTGTTCTTTGCAGGAGCAGCAAACTGCAGAAATCCTTACAGGGCAAAGGAAGTGTTTGGTAGCAGCATAGGAACAGGACTACCATTGAATTTTACTTTATCCAGGTCCAGCCCAAAAAATGTGCCGCCACCTAAAAATGTCTCTGCATTTGTTAATCTGATAAGGTCAACCTGTTGAAGTTAATTTTTATTGCCCTATCTCCAGATAAAAGGAAATGGGAATCATCCAGGCATCTTTCTTCACCGTTCCTTCAACACACCTAGCTTCCTAGAGGATAAACTACCCTCTACTGGAATAACAGAGAATTTGCAGGCAAGAAAACCTTTCCTTTGCAACAATTTCGTACAGACCTTCCAGAAAAGCACGCAACTGTAAGTACAGTTTGCCTTTTGCTGCAGGCTTCCTGAAGGTGAAGTTCATTCCAGTGATTTTTAGCCTGTGTTCTCTTAATGAAAGATAACTGACTCACCTAATAAATGAATCATTCCCACAAAATTAGCCATTCTTAAATGAGCGTACATGGACTTTTTCTTTTCTAAGAACCAAGCAGGTCTGCTGATTTACAGATAGTGTCTAGTAGCTTGTTGGTGTGTCTTATTTTTCTTGGTCCTGGAATCTGTTAGAATTCAAAGCTAACGTGCTTCACATCATACAAGATCTGGTTACATGGAGCAGCCATATACTGCATAAAAGCTTCCTGAACTTATAGAATTTATAGAATTCTAGACTTCACCTTAGAATTACTGACAACATCTTTGGAGAATTCTTCACTAGTACAGAAGGAAGGAACACAACTTGCACAGAGGTAGTAGCTTTTCCAGAGGAACATTTACAGAGGAGGGCTTATTTTACAAGGAGATGTTGAATAAAACTAAGCCAAGTATGACAACAAAGAAAGGAATATTACCAAATCACATCATGAACTGAGCCACTTCCACGAATTCTAATCTGGTTGCAAAAAACCCCAGCTCCATTGATTTCTGTAGAAATGCAGTTAGTACTCAGCTTTTAGCACTTGATAAAAGTTTCACGTTTCAGCTGGAAAATAACTTCTTTCTTCCAGCTACAGAAACTGACTTTTTAATACACTCCTAAGTCCAATTATCACATTTCAAGGGGAGGGAAAAAAAAAAAAAAAAAAAGTCCAACATTTCATTTGAAATTCCTGGCACACAGATATCATCATAGAATTATAGACAGTATCCCTAGAAAGAGTTTTGAGATCTCTCACCAAAAATCTGCAGAACAGCTAGTCACTAGTAAGACCTGCCAGATACCGACTTCCTGTCAATGCCGGATTGATTCTGCTTCCATCACAAGCATGAATTACCATCCCAGTTTACAATAAATTAAACGCCTCCACACTCAACTGCAGAAAACTAAACAGTTATCAAAATGTTCACAGACTTACACAGACTCACAGAATGGTTGAGGTTGGAAGGGACCTCTAGAGATCATCTAGTCCAACCCCCCTGCTCCAGCAGGGACACCTAGAGCACGGGGCACAGGGTCGACTATAAGTATTTACAAAGAACCCTTTAAATATTTTAAAGATTCTTGCAAAAACCAATCCAGCACATATTTTTAAAAGATATTAATTTACTTTAATGAAGCTGTGATAGCTTGTGCCCAAAAGGAATTTAGTTTATAATAATTTTGTGGGAACTTACCTGCCTATTTGTAATTCGTCAGGTAAGATGTGAAATAGCTGGAATTATTTTAACAGCTTTGATATTAATAAACTGTGTTGAAAGTTAATTACTAGCACTCTTTTATGAACTTTCCTTTTATGCTCTCTGAAAACCAAGAACTCCCGATCTTAAAAAAATCAGGAGCTATAAAATACAGCTATAAGCAACAATTAAGAAAGAGGAAATTTCATCTGTATAGCTCCAAAGAAATAGCTTGGGGAAAAAAAAAAAGAAAAAAGAAAATCAGTTAAAAGTATTTTAACTATTAATGCAGACATTGTAACTGCAAAATAGAACTATGTGCTACTACAGGGACAAGTGTCAAAGAGGACAAGACATTCATCATCCTATAAAGTCTAATACTACTATTTGAACAGAAAAAAGAAAATCCTTAATCAACTTCAGTAGCGCGGCTGACAAACACTGTGACTGTGCAGTAGGGTGGCAGAGCTGAGGGTGTTTTCGGCACGACAGTGCCCTACAAGGGTGCCCAGGTGCTCCATCAGATGCTCTTGCAGTTCCCATTGAGGAGCCCTGCGGCGACAGTGCTGCAACGGGGCTGATCCCCCAGCTCACCCGGGAGATTCCCACCCCCTGCCAGAGAACTCCCCCACTCAGGGAATTCCCACATTCGTTCATTGAGTTGTTTCATTAGGGATGAAGGAAAGGTTCAAGAAATACCAGTAATAATACTAGTCATATTAATAATAACCAGAACTCCTGAAATAAATTTCATATGATTACTGTATATGAGGGCTTTACAAGAAAATCAGCGGCAGGTTTAAAATACAAAAAGTTTTATTTACTTACAATGTTGCATTACAGAATTTCCCACATCCCTTTAAACTTGTTTTCAAGATACTCCTTGTGTGTTTTTTCCTTCCTTTTGATCAATTGAAAAAAGACTATTATGTAACATTTGGTTTGGTCTACTCCCATTGCCTATTAATAACGATTTTACTTTGGCATAAAAACATAGACGTAGTCTAGTAATATTCATGTTAATACTTCCTCTTTTCCTGAAAAAAAAAGAAAAAACGGCAAGGGCATGATAACTGAATTAAAATTGCCCACAGAAGAAACAAGAAAGTTTTCCCATAACCAAATTTCCCACTTTTGTTGAAAGGTTCACAAACTGTTGTGTAACTCAAAAATGCTACTGAATCTCAAGTGTTTAATGGGAGTTTAGCATGCAAAATGTTTTTCAGACCTGCAACATGATAGGAGTAAAGGCCACAGCTTTCAAAATCGTCTCTGTGCTAGCAATGAGGTTCTCCGGCCTGGTTCACGAAGATGCTGACAGCATAGCTCCTCTGGAAGTGGAGCTCCTAGTAGCACCTCCAAACCACAAATACCAATTTTGATGCCATGGGCATCAGCACTACAAAAAATTATTCCAACAGCCTCTATGCAGTGCAAATAAGGCCTCAGAACACTAAGTTGGCTAAAGTAGCTTTAAAAGAGTTATCATGTGGCAGCTGAGACAGGCTGAATAATTATGAGCCTCTCACCACAGGAAAGAAAGAAAAAAAAAAAGTATGCTATTTTAAATGTCTTTCAGTGAGCAAGAACCACAACTAGTTATACAACTTAGCTAACCAAGCCATAGTAGTTCACTTCTGTATGTGAGTATAAATCTTCTAGCAATTTAACAGCATTAGAATCAAGAAGAGAGTTTGCTCTGATGCAAGTAAAAGATTATCCTAACCATTTTCATTAAATTTGATAATTCTGCTAGAGCCATGAGATATCACAATATATATCTGGCTTGATTTAAAGACAGCAAATGATGAAGAAAACAAAAACAATTCTAAATAAACTGTTCTAATATTTTTGGGCTGAATTAAGCACATAAACACATTTATATTACTAATACTATATTTTTATGCAGTATTTTTACTGAGCTATTTTCTTCCATAAATTATTATTGTTATTATTCTTTAACTTCAAAGCTTTTCCTTTTTCTTCATGATATTTTGACTTGTCACCCAAGTGGTTTCACACAGACGGCTCCTTTGTGGTTACTCAATGCGTGACATTACGGCTATGACAACATGACTGCTCATGTTGCAGGGGAATTTCTTCAGTTTTTCAGTTCCACTTTAAGTCTCTTCTTTCATCTGAAGATTAAGTCTTTTTTGCAGTTACGATTTTCATCTTGACTAGGAACTCTAGATAACAAGAACCATTAATTGAAAGGGAAACTCCTAAAACTTAGTATATTTTTGTAACAACTCTAAAAATTTACACAAGGGATAGATATGGAAAGATCAAATGTAACCTGTTCCGCAGTTCTGTGCCTGACTTCTACTGGGCTCTGTAGTTAAGGAACTAACATTGTTTCAAGAAACTAATTTTAACATTCAAACATTAACATTCCTTGCATTTAAAAGCATACTTCTGTTGTCTCTTCATTGATTTATCTTGCTTACTTGCATTATCAACTAGTTCTTTAGATATATTGACTGTAATACAGACCTTGTGGAACAAAAAATGGCACACATTCCTTCCTACCTAAACACACATGTATACATACCCACAAGAGCACTCGAACCTCCGCTGCTGCAGACTGAGGCTTCTCAAGACAAACATCCCGCTGAGAGATTGTCAAAATACCACAAGACTGCATCTGTGGATAAGCAAAAAGTCAAAAAAGCAGCAGCGCAGAAACACAAATCATTTCATCTGCCCTTAGTCATTACAAATCTTTGCATTGCTTAGAAGGAAACAGGGCAATTATTTTCCTATACTAGTAATGACTGCTGCACCTGTTTTACCTTAATCCCACATTATTGCCTCTCTCTAATGCCCGAGCACCAAAGTCTCGGCACATAAAACAAGGATCATTGAGAAAACAAGTATAATTACAGAGGCTGAATTTAGTGCTGCAGACTTGGGACAACTTTCCTGGAACACCTGGGCCTGTGCTAACAAGGAAACACAGAAAAGTATTTAAAAGATAAGAAAAGAGCAACCTGTGTACTGTGCTTTCTTTTGAAAGTGTTTTGAGCTGCTTAGAATTTGCCTCTGACATTCAGGCAACCTAATGGGGCAGTCTCTGCCTCTGCATGTAGCTGTGTGTTCTCCTGTGCTGTGGCAGCAGGATTTCTTAAAGTTGTTAACGCTGAAGAGCTGCCATATTAGCAAAACATATATATAAAAAATATTTTCTCTGAGAAGACCACGACTGCTGTAATTTCTTCATTCCTATGTAGTGTATTATTTCAAATACAACTATTTATTTTTTAAAAGGAATTTCTTTCTCAAAGTAACACAATGACAACAATAAAAAACACTAAAAAGTTAAATTGTCAAATAATAGAAATTGTTTTTTTTCTTCCACCTGGTCATACAGCATTCAAAATGAAATAATTCATTCTCTCTCACATATTTTGTTCTGTCATTATATCATAACATTACCCAGAAATAAACCGAAATATTTTAAAGAATACTAAGAAGCCCATAGGCATCACTGTCTATATTTTCTTTGTTTGTTTTGGGGGGGTATGGTAATGATATGTGAAAAAGAACAGACTTTTATATGAATTTGACAATTTGTTGCTATAACAGAGAAAAGATATTTGCAAGGCCATAAGCCCCATGCTTCAGGGTACATGTTTTCTATTGCCTGTCACCTAATGCAAGAGAAAGGCCATGAGACCAGCCAGACCCACGTGGCTGACCCAGTGTAACAGTCCCAAGGCTTTTTTGTTCCTGACCTGACAACAGCAGCACTAACCATTCGTGCTTTTCATTTCTAGTGTAAGAATCTGCGGCAGTGGTAGCTTTTTGTTTTGTTCTGGGTCGCTTTTTGTGCACACTTCCGCACTCGGGGCTCCACACGCACAGCTACTTTCACAAAAGCCCCTGCACGGGCATCAGATAAAAATAATTTGGGGCCCTCCATCAGTGCAGTTGGGAACCAAAGCAGTGGTGATTAACCACCACACGTCACCAGCAAGTGTTACCCTATTTCCGATTCCCTACGTGATCTTTCCATGGTCCGCACAAGACGAATGCCCGAAACAAACACCCAAAGGCTTCCCCGGGGCTCGCGCCCCTTCGGGGCTCCGGCTGCGCGGGACCGGGCAGGGCGCGGGCGCCACGCGGACCCGCGAGCGCTTCGTGCTCGCTCCTGGGCCTCGCGCTCTCGCCTCCCTTTACTCTCGCTTATCCTCCTGAGGAGCGGCCCGGCGGGGCTGCTCCCTGGGAAGCAGCGAGGGGCGAAGAGGCTTTGGTGCCGCGCGCGCTCGCGAGCGGAGGCGCCGCCGCTGCCATCTCGCACCTTCCCCGCCAAGGGGAAGGCGGCCGCGAGCGGGGCCCTCGGGCGCGCAGGTGGGGCCGG
>VZSV01000003.1:5097868-5121003 GCA_013398735.1 Nothocercus julius
AAAAAAAAAAAAAAAGGAAATATTTTTTTTCCCACAGCTCTACAGGTTCCAGGCTGTTCTGGAGACCAGAAATGTAAATCGCCTCAAAAATAAATTAAAATAAACAAACTTGATCCAAATTCATTCTTCAGCTCAGGGAATCACTGAATCACAGTTGATGGCTGGCAGGACATGCATGAAAGGGACCACTCTGCGTTTCCCTGGTTCTTACACTTCTTCCTGAGCTTGTTGTTGACTACTGACAAGTTTTATCAAGCCACAGCTTATCTACCACATGAATACAGAATATGTTACTGTTAGAGCAGAGACTGCATCCACAGCCATTGTGGTCCTCCTGTCATCACGCTCAGCAACAGTAAGAGCATCCTACTTCACCAGGAACTTTTCAGTGCTCCTGTGCCTTTTGCCTTGCCTAATCTGGTGGTTCTCACCAGCTATTAGTTATTCATCACTATGCCCATAAAACAAAGTACTTCAGAAAATACTTTACGTGAAAGCTTGATGAAGTATAGAGAAGGCTCAGGGAGGAGACCTAAGCAGACTGAGGAGCAGTTTGAGACTCCTCACCTCTTTGCACCTGCCCCAAACAGGGATTTCTGCATCTATTTTTAAACATTTTTTTGTAGCTTTGGAGCACATTCAAACTCTGACTTCTGACAGGCAGACTACCAACCTCATACTGCCCTGCTCCAAAATAAATTGTCAAGTTTTTCACCAGACTCGAAGGGCTTCATACAATCTACTTCTATTAAAAATGACTTAAGAAGGCTGTTTACATTTGGCTTCAGTTTATTTAAATGCTTGGCTGCCTCCCTGCCTGTAATCTTTACAGCTAGGCCAGACCTGATTCTTTCCAGGAATCAAGGCCAAGGCCAAGATCAGACTTTAAAAAGCCTGCAGTATTGCTAGTAGATATTTACTGTACCAGATAAGAGAATTAGTGAGAATTTATTTCCACTCACCCGAAAGAGTCTGAAGACTGAAATGGCATCTTCCATAGGAAATTCTTTCCAAGGGCTTTCAAAGGGCTTCTAAAATTCGGAGCATAGTGTTAAGTCTTGCTGAAATGGAAAGCAGCTATTCGAGATGCTCAGCGTAATAAGTTCACCTGCTGTAATGCTCCTGGGTGATATTGGAAAGACAGCAATTGATATCAAAGGAACTGGACTGTTCCTTCCTTACAATAGTATTTATAAAAATCACCCATAAACCAGGGGATGGCCTGGTTATCATTCCTTTCTTAAATTTAAAAAAAAAAAGGGGGGGGGGATATCTCTGAAGGAGATTCTTCTGTTTAGTCCTATTTTCTTTTTTGTGCAATAAATCAGAAGTGATAAATAGTCATTTAATCCAACCACCTCAAACGCCTTAGAAACTTTACTATTTCAGCCTTTTTATGCGTTTTTAAGTAGAACCAGCGTGTTGGCTCATGTAGGAGAACAGTGCAGTTCCAGTGCAGGAGTCATCCCCATCAACTAAAAACCTGTGAGCTGGGAGGTCATTTTCTCTCTCCTCAAAACGTGCTGCAACAAGCACAGAGCTAAGGGTATTTCAACGTTGGAAAGTCCAGCAGTGGCAGCTGCCAGCAAAATGTATTTCTAAACTAGAGAAGAGACAGATCTGGACTTGTTCCTAGAGATCAGCTTACTTCTTGGATTATAATCGGGGTTTCAGTTTCTAACCATACAATTGCTAGACCTTTGCGAGAGGAACCACGCGTTGATCGAGCAGGTCTCTGCTGTGGAGTCAGACATTGCTCTGCAGGCAGCGTAGGATTTGACGGGCACAATGAAGCAATGAGCACAGCTCAATCTTTGCAAGAAAGAAAAACAGCAGACAAAATTTGAACATTAAAAATTTTCACAGGAAGTAGTAGTTGAAGTTGAATCTTTTAACCCTGAGGAGAGTGAACTTTCCTATCTACAACAAAGGTCAATTTACACCAGATTCATCTAATCTTTTGCTCTTTCCCAAAATAAACTCATGAACATCGATGTGAGATTCCTGGCTTGGCCAGCCTCTTCTTTTGCTGTAACTTGCAGTTGCAAATCTGTATCTCTATTTTGAAATGTAAACTTTCCTGATGTGAATTTGTCTTTCTCTTCCCCGCCACCCCCTTGGGCAGGTCCGTGTCTTTGTGAACCAGCTGTACCAGCCTGAGACAGTGCAAGACATCAGACAAAACCCTGACCTGCAAGCCATCCGCATCGCCTCTGTGAACCCCATCCTGGATCCGTGGGTTTACATCCTGCTCCGCAAGACTGTGCTCAGCAAAGCGATCGAGAAGATCAAATGCCTCTTCTGCCGAATCGGCGGCGCTCGGCGGCAGCACCCGGGGGGCAATTTCAACTGCGCGGACGGCCGCAGGACCTCGTCTGCCATGTCCAGTCAGTCACCTTCGTGCATCTCCCGGGAGCTGAGGGAGATCAGCAGCACCTCCCAGACACTGCTCTACCCGCCGGAGTTAAGTGAAAGCAGCATCGGGGGCCGCGTGCTGCTCCCGGGCCCCGGCGCGAGCGTGGCCCAGTCCGACACTACATCAGTAAGGACACTGCGCAGCTCGGAGACCTCGGACTCTTCGCAGGGCCAGGACTCTGAGAACGTCTTCTTGGTGAATGAAATCCAGGCTGGCAGTGGAGCTAGCTCCACATCCAAGGGCAGCCCTCTCCAGGTCACCTTCCCCTCTGAAACACTGAACTTATCAGAAAAATGTATATAGCAATGAAAGTCACCAACCCTTATGATCCTTCCCGGTACCTTGGAAAAATTGGTGCAATAGATAGGCAGTTTACCTGTGCAAGGGGAGAGGGGTTCAGCTATGCTCCAAAGGGCTATTTTTCTCTTGCCATGTGATGGGTACGTTGCTTTTAGACTACTGAGGACTGTATGGAACAGACACTGCACTTGTCTCTTTCATCCGAAATTGTACAAGACAGGTCTAACAGGACTGGAAGCACGAACTGTCGTGTTCCTGGACACAGGAGAGGTCTAACAGGATCTGGAGTAAAAAGATCCATCACCTGTTTTTCTTTCCTTTCTTTATCTGCCCAAATCTGTAGAACTGTTTTTTTCTCTCCCTGCGGCTGCTCAGCTATCAAGGTTTCCAGCTTTTGGTTCTAGAGCTGACGGTGAGGCAGCTACTCGGAACTGGACAGAGCTCTACTCGAACAGCTACCTGGGACAGAGTTTTAAAGGGTCTCACTAAAGCATGAAAATGTGAATTTTTACTGTTGTATATATGTCAGGATTGAAAATATTTAAAAGTGTATTCTTCTCTGTGAGAAGGTTTTGTATTAATACAAGGTATATAGAAATGATTGCCAGCATTCTCTTCCCCCAGTACTGTCTGCCGGGAAGCCATTCTTGTTTTAGGTTTGTTGGCTATCCTAGATGCACAAGCTGATGAGAGTTAGTTCTCTATCTAGGAATAAAAAGCTCCGAGCGAAATGGGAACATGTGCTACTATGAGAGAAAAATAAAACATCCTTTCAGTTAAGAATATTCCTTTTCAGTATATGTACATACTAGAAAGCCAGATTTTATTTATGTGCTCAGAATGTTTCTATAACACATCAGCTCCTCTTGGAGTACTCCAGCCCACATTCTGCACACACTTAAACACACACTTAACATTGCCCAACTGAGTAGTCCCTCTGCTGCCAGGGAGACTCCTTTCATGTAAAGTTAAGGACATATAGAAATGCTTTTAAATATCAGGACCTAAAACTTTCAATCCCTGGTTAATAGTCTTACTATTCACTTTAGTTAAAACATCACTGATGTAATAAAGGTATTTTTTCATAGCATTTATCATTTTACTTTAAATAGTAAATAGAATTTTTATGACTATGTAATCTGATATTCCATCAAATAAACATGCAAAACCATGGAAGCAGAATCTTCATTTAAAAGTACAGTTTATGGAAAACTATATCCTTATCTTGAACCCCTTGAAAATTACTTGTACCTTGAGTTTTAAGGGCAAATTCATCAAACAAAAAAAAATGTTCATCAATGACAAAAAGGAATTTTGTCTTTTATTTTGTAAGGGTTAGATCTTGTTCCAGTAAAACTGTTTATCAAAATCACTTTCTGTACAGATATCTGGAGGACGTTTTGTCAAATACTAAGCATGCTGCTTAAAGTGTTTTCATGTGAAATGCTTTATTGTAATGAAAATTTTGAGTGTTATGTCGATGATATTTTTAAGCAGTTGTATGGACCAAAATCATTTTGGAGATCACAATTAAATGGAAATGTTCTGCTTGATCTCAGAAGTTTATGCAATTCTGCCATTCAGCGCCAACTCCTCACCTTAATAAGCCACCCATTTCGGAACAGTTTGCACTTAGCTACTCTCGAGACATACTTTGCTCTGCAAGTTTCCAAAACACCACAGCACGATCACCATCAGCAAGAGGAAGCCATCTTCCAAAACTGCCCTGAGGACACTGACACAGAGCCGAGAAAAGTCTTCACACAATAAATGAAAAATGACCAATGTATTTTCCATTAACAGAAGGGCAGCAGTTGAGCTTTATTTGATTGGGTGCAAGGGGAAAGTGAAGATAACTCTCTGCACAAATATTTGCTCCAGAAATTACTCTTGACTGGGGTAAGGTGGAGAACAGTATTGCTCAACTTTTTCTACTGCAGCTGAAGATAAAGATCTGTCCAAATTCTTTGCAATTAAACCACTCCGATATGGTCTATTGCTTTACTAGGGACCAACAACTAGAATACACTTGCCCTTTTCCCAAGACAGTGTACAGCGCTTGACAGAGCAGGCAGGCGGAACTGCTATCTGCAGCTATACAACCTATGCACATGTAAGGCAACACCTTTGGAGGTGAGATGAAATAGCACACCAGTAATATTGGTACTGAAGGTACCAACAGAATTAGACAGCAACAACGCATAATAAAGTGTACAGTATTTAAATGAGCAAAACCTGTAGTTTACTGATGAAAAATAATACACATGGCCATCTTAAATAGCAGACTCTCTAGCAAAATGTGTTTCTTAGCATGTGTAGGATGGGCATTTGGTCCTCTTCCTGCCCACAGCATTGCTGGTACATCAACAGCCAACTGCATTCAGAGCACACAGTGCATCATCAGTAATTCCCCCCGTACTAAAACTCAAGGATTGCCAATCAACATACGTATCAAAAAAGTCTCCTGAGGAACAGAATTATCTACGAGGACTCTCAACATTAGAGCACAAAGACAAAACAGGGAGCATCTTTAATGCCTAGATACAAACACAGAGGGACGTTCAGAATTACCCTGGCTAACAGGACTGAGCCGGGTGACACAATGCACATCCCTCCCCTGCCTGCCAGTCCCAACCGGCTTCGGAGCCTTCCATTCTCACTCCACACAGACCACGACTAGATTACTGAATTCTCTTTCTCAGCTTCCTTGAAGTTGTAACAAGTCCAGTTAAACAAGTAAATAAACGAGAAGTTCATAGAAATTAGACACATGAAAGTTAAAATAAATGGTTATTTTCTTGCTAGGCATTATACATTTTTGAGGGGCTTTCCCTTTCTCATGCATAATAGCCCCCCTTCCACTCCCCACCTCCCAGACACCCATGTACCCCTGATAGAGCCTGCCTTCCACATCTGCATCCACTTTCCCCAGCCATCCAAGCGTTCATTAAAATAAATAACTAAAATCATTCCCAGATCCGAATTACCTCTCCTTGACTGTCCTGCTTAGTTCTGTCAGTACCAATCTTACACCATTGCTCTCAACAGCCAGTCTGCGTCTACAAACCCCCCACCACAGCCTCACAAAAGCCTTTCCATTAGCAGCACTGCTAGACCCCTCCATCCTGTTCCCAAAAACCCAGTCCTAACTCAGTCTGAGCCTGTGGCCTGCAGCATGGCAGGCAGAACGTACCCACCACGGGCAGGATGAGACTACATGTCTGTTGCAGACAGAATTCCCAGTCAATAATACTGGCTAGCATTAGGGTTTGAGATAAACCAGTACTGACTAGACTGGAAAAGTGGGGCTGTAGGAACCTGCAATAAGCCAAATTTTTGCACCTCTCTTGCCTGCAAAACTAGTACCATCTAACCCAAATTAGTGCTATAGGTGAAATGTCAAAGCCTAAACAGTATGACTGTAATCCATTATCTTCAAATGGCAGCAGACATCGCCCCAACGAAGAAACCTTCTATGAAGAATTGTAGTCCCTGTTCTGCTCCTAAACACAACTGTAAATTTTATTTATTTAGGACAGATTTAATATCAAAGCCACTAAATACCATCAGACCTTGTCACTCCTAGTACTAAATATTGAGAGAGCACCCTGCTCTCAAACCCAAATTCTGCTACTCAGTCTACAGCTCTGATCTTTCCCCTTGATCCCATTACTCCCTACAAACCACACAGCTGCAACAGTCACTGCACCTGCAAACCGGCCTTAAAGCTAGACCAGTACAGGTGAGAGGATTCAGCAGTCACCTCTTCTCATAAGCACCTCGTGCTTCTAACCCTGTCCTCTCTGGACATACCAGAGTCAAGGGATGCCAATCCATTTGAGAACATGATATTAAACAGCACTGATGTTTACAATAATCACATGCATTATGTGCAATCTGACAAAATAAGCCTTTAAACTACTGCTTTCTTCAATCCCACTCCTAACTACTCTTAGTTTCATAGACATTACATGAGCCATCATTAAAGTTTCAGAGAGCACTTGACCTCAACACAAGCTTTTACCTCCTCCCCACTGGTTTAAGCACATACAGGACACTTACCCCTTATTGTCAAGAACAGTTTTCAACGTTACCTCTCATCTTAGTCCCAGGTACTATCAGTTACTTGAAAGTAACTATTAGGGACTAGAAGACTAAATAAAACCACTACGTTTCCTTTTTTCTTCAACTACTTTTAAAATCCAATGTTTTATCATATTATGAAATTAGTCACTGTTGTGTTACCTAGATAAACTTTCTTTATCCATACTTGCTTTACCCTCTAATGTCTTCAAAAAGTATATTTTATATAGACATTCATCTCAGTCTAGAAGACTAGAATTCATCCATCCTGTTTCAGTGCCTAAAGTCATCTGTCAGTCAGCCACCTTAGGCTTCCTTTGCACTGACAGTAACAAACTTCTGCTGGCAAAGCGTGGATGTAATTCACCACGTTCTACCTTCTCCTTTGCGTCTCTCTCATTTGAGTACTCTTAAGCTGGTTAAAAGGGCTGAGCAATACTTTTTAAACAATTCTTTTCCTGAGATGTTTACTATACATATTAACATGTTCAGAAACAAACAACTGATTAAATGAATATCACCCTAGAAGTCGATGGTATCTTTGGCAGAAACCAAAGAATGAAAAGGAATTGCCAAGCAGCAGAAAGAAAACTTTTTATTCAAACAGATCAAAAAAATCCCATACATGCAAAACATGACATGCTGTACAAGAAAGCAGATGTCAAACTTCCCAGGCTGAGAAAAACACATCAGTCACAAGAACTTACCTGTTGCTTGTTACAAGACATTAGTGTCATGACAATACCTAGAATTCATAGCCTAAACTATTCAGAACAAAAAACACACTCAGCAGGAATTATGTGAATCATTTCAGTGGGAGCAGATTCAGTGGTAACACGGACCTCTGAAGGGATGGAGGCCAAGTCCCTAACTGTACAAGAAAATACAGACACCCTCACACAAGCACACAGGACAAAAAGTGTGAGCTTACAAACCTTACTGCACCTCGCACGTATCTTCCTCAGTCAGATGACGTCTCTTCTTGCAGGAAATCTGTCCATATCCTTTTTACTAAATCTTCCTGTGGCTACTTAGCTTGTCTTACTTAAGTTGTTAGAAAAAAAGTAAGATTACAAAATTCTTTAACAAAGACAATTCTAAACTTCTATCAAATAGTAGGTTAATCAAATGTCTATTCAATAAGCATTTAAGGATCTGCCCCAGACCTGAATGAATAAATGCAAGTGTAACATTGTGTTGTGTTTGCGTAAGATTTAACATATTTTAGTCACTGTAATTATAATTATTTTGAACACTAAGACAATAAAAAGTAAAAGGATTGTGTGTGTACATAACTGCTCACAAATCTAAAAATTACTGTATATGCAAAATAAATTCAAGAATAATCTTGCAAAAATTAATGAAAACACAGTAACATAAGTACAATACTGCAATTAAATCTATTTCTGCAGAGACTGTAAATGTCCTCTAAAGACTTAACAAGATTTAAATGAAACTACGATCTGAGCTAAATAATTTTTCTAGAATACATTTACTCTTGCAAAAAAAAAAAAAAGTAGGCTTCTCTAGCAAATCATGCAATTTCTTCTCAAAATGTGTCTTGAAACATTTTCATTTTTGGTTTTAATTAAAAAAATATTTTAATTTTGAAAAGACAAAAGAAATATTAAAAAGGCAAAGATGACTGATTCCAAAATGTTTCCCTTTGCTACAAATCTATCTTTGCCATGCAAACATTTTGATTATTATCCAATATATATGGTAATTATCCAATTATTCTGCAAAAAATGTATGTTTCCATATATACCCTGAATTCTCTGGGAGTTGCTGAATTGACCATTTTTCCCCAAAGTATCTTTGATTTATATTCACTGTAACACTTAAAATGCAACTGTATATTATATAGACCCTTGAGTAAGCTTAAATGTGTCTGGAAATAAACAACAACTAAAACCTAGTTTTGCACCAGGAGGTAACTTCAGCAAAGCCAATTTGCACAAGGTGGACGTCTCTCAGTGCCTGCTTCCATACTCGCCAAGGCAGCAGCCTCCGAGACGTCTCTGCAGGCAGCGGAGCCTCAGCCCAGAGCCAGCGAAGGAAGCAGCGCGACTGCTGCTCCTCACTGCCCTCTGAGGAAGCAACACCAGCTTCCCCAACGGAGAAAGATGGAGGTCGGGCAAAGAATCTTCCTAAATGAAGCATCTGCATTAACACAATGCGAATACCCCCCCACACTATCCAAACCCACAAAAGATTTAAAAGGGACACTGAAGTAACACTGTCCTGAACCACTGTTTTCCCCAAGGAATGGTGGATTATAAGAACTATGAAAAAATATGGGTACCCTTTACAGGATTTTCATCCTTAGTGGGGAAGAAAGGGATAAAAACGATACACTTTGAGATGTACCGATTTCCAGCTCCCATTGCTTTCCTTTTGGTGCTGTCTGTAGCACAGCATTTGAAACAAGGACCAGCCAGACTTCTGAGAACAACAGAACAGCCCACGCTCAAATTGGCTGAGACTTGTTAATGATTAAGGACTGAAATATAACATTTACAACAAACTGCCCTTTTGTATTTTAAATCATAGCTAACTACTGGGAAAATTGTAGACAGTAATTTGCACAATTATTAAATACAGTTACATGAAAGATAGTATTATAATATAATTCAAGCATTTTAACACTACATTTGTTCATGGGATTTTTAAAATCAACTCTTAAGTTTTTGTCTCCAAAAGTACAGATGGAAGACAAATTCTGTCAAATTTTTTTTTTTTTTTTAAAGAAAAATAGCTTCAATCGAAACAGAATTTTCAAGAGAAAAAAAATAGCTCTTGTAGGCTCCTCCCCAGGTTAAGAAAAAAACATCTCAACACACAATAAATAACTAGTTCTCAAAACAGTACTGGCAACACACCAGGGTGCCCTATCGGGCTCTGATAAAAATGGTATCATCAGGAGTTGTTGCACAGTTTTCCTTCTCAGTAACAGTCTCTACTGCGCCTGACGCAGACACAATCACTACAGATTTAGCTTCTGAAAGAGCTTTCTCCTTCTCGGCGATGGCAGCACAGACTGCCACAATCTCATCGCTTTCAAAGTCATAGTCTGGGATTGGTTCTTGTGTAGCCTCCCTCGCCAGTGCTTGCAGTGCTTCAGTCTTTGTTGCCTTCTCCTTATGTTCATGGAGTTTTCTTGCCCAAGAGAGGTCCTCTTTCCATACTTCAGGGTTCATTGGAAAGATGTGTAAGGATACCTGAAAACTTCGGATTGCCTAGAAGCAGAACAGGGGGAAAAAACACAGATTGGAATGTTTCAAGAAGGCGTATCACAGAAATTAACCAGAAATTAAAGTTTTCCCAAAGACAAAAATTATTTTATTCCTATATGCCTTTATTGGAACATCCTCCTAGCTGTAAGTTTGATCACAGTGCTACCCCCAAACAAACCCATGTGCAACTGTCTGAAAGCATCAAGAAGGCACAAAGCAGGCACTTGGCAACAAAGGCACAAATACAATTTTACAAGCATAGGTGGCCTATTTAGAGAAATAAACAGCCTTTAAAACCTTTATTTTAAAAGAAAATTTGGAACCGAATTGTAGTTCTTAATAGCACTACAAGAAAGAATATATTATTAGATACATTTTAAAGCTACAACTACCTTCACAGAAATCAGGCACCCTGATATCACCACCAAAGGAAGAATATTAATCTTCATCCTCACGAGACATGAACCAGTCCCAACATGCTTTGCGATGTATGAAACAGTGATGAAGTAAGTGTCTGGAAGTGCAACATTTTAAGAAGTGGCTTTTCCATATAACTTGGGTATTCTGAGAGTACTTATCACATGAACTCTTCATTCCAACAAAAAGAGGTCTAAAATAATATTCTAATTAAAGGGAGAAAAAATAATTTCTGTTTTTATCGTTTCTATCCCATTTTTCTCCTATCATCAGATACCCAGGAGGGTGTGAGCAGACAGATGAAGTTTAAACAAATACAGAAATGGGAGAATTGGGATGTGAAATTTCACCAATACTACTCCTTTCAAAGTAGCATGTAGTCATTTCATATGGCAATCTAGTATTACAGTCACACGTGCCCATGAGAAGCAGTTTCTGTAAAACTGAGCAAATAAACTGAGCAAATTGGTTGCAAATATCTAACCTCAGAGAAAAGTATAAAATTCCCACAGAGGGTTATTCCAAGAACTCCTATAATCTTATAAGTCATTTAGTATTAAAATAATTAATTATAATTAAGACTGTTTCTCTTGTCTTTCAACTCATTTAAACTGAGAAATTCACCACAAATATAAATATTCAACCCAGAAGTTAAAAAATAACAAATAAGTTAATGAAGTAAGCATGGCATTTAGCAGCGATAAGATAAAACTGGAAAAATACTGGACCAATATTTACAGCTATTTCAAAATTTTAATTATATTAGCAATGAGAAGATCAATGCTGACTTTATTACTCTTATAGACATACACGTACATATTTATATTTCTCACATTTATAATTTGTGGTCAGGAATGGAAGAAGTCACCCTGAGCGACCAATTCTTCGTGTGGGGTAGAAAAACAGTGATGGTGCTGCTGGTTCATAATTAAGATTTCCAGCAACTCTGTATAAAGACTTTAAAGACACTGAACAACCACTGAAAACCATGTTCTTCTGTGATTTGTCAATACTCCAAGCAGGTAAATTAATTTGGAAAAGCAGTGCTGTCCATGCGGATCAACAGATAGTGTTAATTAATATTCCTCCTGTCTGTACGACATGAACTGAACTCAGCACAGCAGACAAGACACTCAGAGCTCTCATTTCTTTTAAGAAACGCTGATACGCTGATAAGTAGTACTGCTGTTGTAATAGACAGACGTTCAGTTCCAGGAAAAAAACAAAAGTACTCAATACTTTACTACTGGCCTACAGCCAGATCTGAAGTGTAGAAGCTTGCTGGTCTTAAGACATGAGGCATACAGTCTAAATCTTGCAAAACAGCGTCACTCAGCTTTGCTGACTTTTAATTTCAAGGGACAGATGAGTTAGAAATAAACAAACACCAAATATAAACAAACACCATCTGTTTGTAAACTTCCCATGAAAGAGGCCTCCCACCTAAAACCTGTCTACATGTATAGTTATGCTCACGCACATTAAACACCAAACACAGCAATGAAATACAAATTTATAAGGTAACCAGAGTTTTACAAACAGCAATGTTGTAGCTAATGAACTGAGAAGTTTCCTTGATAATTCATATGGTTACAACATATGACAATCAGCTTTGTAAGCCTATTCGGGAAAAGATACTGCATATGACAATTACAGAAAGGTTTAACTATATTTCAAGAGGTGCAGAAGATTAGAGGCATAAGCCTTTAAGCACCAGTGCAATCCTGAAAAATGCAGAATTGTCATTTACAGAGTATTTCATGTTGCCACTGCTCCTGCTTCCAGTTATTCATTCATACTGTGACAAACAAACTGAAAATCCAAGGTATCAATGCCAAACTGGCACAGATAGCTCTTAAATTACTCTCTGATCTAACCATCCACCTGGAACATGCCAAATATAAGGTGCAGAAATGATTTATATTCCTATTTTTCATCCAGTTTATAATTTTAATCATTACAGAGTACTGCAAAAAGCAAGTTTACAAGCGATACCAAACCCATTCACATGGGTCAATTCAAGTGCTAGCTCTAACTCTTGTCTGCATCGGCAGGGGAATCTCCTTAACTTACTTCAGCTGCCTATCTGGCATTACAAGAAAGTGTTTGGGCCTGATTCACTTGATGCTTCTAATCTTGATTCAACGGACAACTCTTGTCTCAAGGGACCCTACGTTTAAGGCCTATGAAATATAAAATCAGTATGCACACACACTTTCGCTTTTACATCTACAGGGAAGAGTACTACAAAAATCACTGCAATACATTCTTGCTTGCTGAGTTACAATTTTTGGAGGCTTCATATGTTCAAAAAATTTTAAATTTCATCTCACTACTAGATATTCTACAAGAAACAATCACACCCCCCCTTCCATTTCTCTCGTCGTCAGGATTTCTTCTGTTGATGTTCAGGGTCTTTAATGTAAAGTTCAGTTTTGATCAGACTAGTGTTCTTACCATGGTGGCTTTTCTGCAAAAACTGTGTTATCCATATTCATTATCAGTAGTATAAGAACAGGCTTAAATTGCAGTAAAATATGTCGGCTATTAGAAAAAAGGATTATTAAATATCATGATTATTAAACATAAACAACTACACGTGCATATAAATTTCCAATGTTGGGCATCCTTTGGAACTGGTCGGATAGCATAAAGCCCTAATATGATAGATGGAAACTACAGAGCCTCTTGAGATGCTCCCTAATCTTTTGAGGGGTACAGGTCATCATATATATCATACACAGAGCAATTGCCGCGAGGGTAAGAATACCAGTCCGATCCTGAAGATGAAATAACTTATTTTTGTTGAAATACTTTGAGGTGGTTTTTTTTGTTTCTTTTTTTGTTGTTGTTGTCTTTTTATATACAAGATTTCCATTGAGATTATTTCTTCTCTTCAAAATTTTAGCCTGTTTAAGTAGATTAAGTAGAAAGCCTATTTGCCTTTCAGGCTAGACTGCATAAACTCTAGTTTCAAGAGTGTTTTTGTTTTAAGATTTTTCTGTTGTTTTAAAGAAGAGATGTAACATTTAAAGACACTGGCCAAGTTCCTCATTGCATCTCTTCTTTAAAACAACAACAAAAAAAATCTACATTGAAAATTAAAAAAAAAAAATTCTTCCACCTTCAAGAAAGAGAGGGTTAACCCTCTTGCAGTTCCTAAGCTTATTCTAAAGCACCAGTGTTTTAATACATATGAGACAGAGTAGGACCTTTACCGGATGTGAGAGATGAGATTTTCCATTGAACCTCTTGGAATTTGGTCAAGTCATAAACCTGCAAAAAATCCTTGTTCCCATACATTTGGTAGAGATCAAATTTCTGTGAGATGATGGCAGTTTAATTCTCCTGCGTTTAACACTTTTCCCCGCAGAGGATTTTCAGCCTGGATTGGGATGCATCACCCCTAGCATGACTCAGCACACGCCCTCCCTCTCCCCACCACCAACGCGGACCCACGGCGCTGACACCAGAGCCGGCAGCTCCGCCGCAGCCCCAAGGCGCGAGGGGGCGCGGGCACCGTGGCCACTCATCACCTCAGTGCTCTCACCCCGTCACACATCTCAATACATGCTACAGTTTCACAGATTTTATCTGCCAGCTACTGGCTCCACTTTCAGGTTTTCCTCCAAGATGCATTTTCCTTAATCTTGTAACTTCCTTTGTTCTCCAGCGCGTGTTGCTGTCTTTATAGCTGGGGGAGCATCTCCACAGGGCATTGCCATGTGTTCTGTAGAAGTAACTGTTTTAGTAACTGTTTGTAACAGCAACATATAAAACATCACACAGCAGGACTGGAGATGAACAGGAACTTACTCTCCCTGGCTTCCCTACTCAGACGATTGAGACACACAGACATTCAGCAGGCAAAACACCTTGTGCTAACTCACTCGCCAGTGACAGCTAAGGTCGAGATAACATAACTACGGGTCTTATCTATAGTAGTAGTTCTGATGAAGAATGTGCTTTCGTGCAAATCTCCAATCATTCCCACTTAACACGCTTTGTTTTGCGGTAGGGAAGAGTCTCAGGGAACAAACTGTGCTCCTTCCCAACTCAACCCTGCATTCCAAGAGCACAACTGAAGTGCTCCAAGCAATAGAGCTAACCTGAAGAAAAGCAAAATGCCTTTAATGTGGGGCCATAGGGCTCCCCCCACCACTATAGCTACATACCCCCCTTATTGTTGTGATCTGACTTGCTAATGCACACAGATGAAGCAACCCGCTGAGCAGGCCTGGTGGTGTAACTCTACTAACTGAGAAGGATAAACCAGTATAGCACTTATTGTAGGATAGCCAGCATCAAAGACGTGATTTCTGAACAAACGCCACTCTGAATTTCCTTAGACTAATGCATTTAAAGTCTCTGACACAATTTACAGAGGCAATTTCAAGCACTTAATTTAAAAATGATTTATGGATTATAGACCACAGAGGACTGTCTGAGCATCTACATGGCAAAAGCCATGGAATACTACCAGTTATTTAACATGACATGATCCAGCTATATATGGAGTTATATTAAATTTCACATGCCAGAACAACATAAAGTAGTTCGCTGCACATCTGCAACACAAAACAGCTTTTGTCTGATGTTATTCTCATGCTTTATTTTTCAACACGTAACACTGTATTTTAAAAAGATACTGTTTTTGCATGCTCTGATAGTCCACTTAAAAAAATAACTTTCTTAAAAATTTTCGGTCAAAACATTGTAACTTTCTAAAAAGATCCTAAATCAACTATTAAAACAGCACACAGCTACCTATGTTAGAAGTGAAAGGAACATATTGGTTTTATTTTATTGAGAGCTCATAATGAGTTATTTTTCTAATGAACTTTGCATACATATCTTAATTAAAAAGTTTCACTCACTGTGATTCCATACAAACTACGAGAAAGCTACTATATATATTTACTTTACTTACACTACATTATTTATACTTGTTTAGACCTGGATGAGTGTTATGGAGGAAGGGTCTCACTTTGCATCGCATTGTGTGGCAGAGAGAATGCCACATCACAGGGCTGCAGGTAGAGAAGATCTGCTCCAATTCTTTTTGCTCTCTTCATCTGCTAAGTGAGGTCAACGATCCAGAAGCACGCATGAATGAGAATGTATAATTTGCTGCATGTGAAGGACAGTAGGAGACAGGGAAATCAAGGCCCTAAAAGTCCCTTAATATTCGTGTATAAAACTAAGTATCAACCAGGGCTTCACAGTACCTTCAGTTTTAAACCACGGCAAACTACACTGCAGCCATGCATCTACCTGGAATGCAGTATACGAAGGTGCATCAACATAATCATTCTGTTGCAAAAAACACAATGTAAATACAACATGTGACAAAAATGTCTTTGAGCTAGGCAGGCTTTCCACAGGTTCAGCAATAAAAACCACACAGGAAGCACTTGTGAGAAACAAAGTGTAGGGAATATGGGAGATAAACATCAAGAACCTTTCTCCTTGCCTACCTGAAGCTATATGAGGATATTAAGCTACTTTGATATTTCAATACTTTCATTCGCTAACGCACAATTCAGAGAGTGTGGTTTACAATTTTAATTTACAACTGCAGTATGTTTTGTTCATTTTCCTACCAGTGCTATTTCTCCTAATCCAAGCTGGGCACGTCCCAAGGTCTGCCATGCATCCCAGGAACGTGGATTTCTCCGGATAGCCATTTCTGCCGCATGCACTGCTGGGAACATTTCATGCAAAGACATCAGGACCTGTGACAAAGAAATAAGAATAACAGGAATAATTAGAGTTGAAAACAGAATTAAGTTTTCTGGCATTACCCAGAACCACCATAGTTTCAGTAACTGAGGACCAAGATTCATTTCATCTAGCTTTTAGTCCTTTAAAACTTAGTTGTCTAATTTAAGAGTCACCTAAATTTGTTCCACAGCCCATGGAGAGAAATAGATATGCAAAAGTATGATTCATCTATCTTATTTAAGCAACTCTTAGAAGACGAATTGCTTCTGAAAGTGTCCCTCTCCTGCTCTCCAAATGGAACACTCTCAAGTAACAGAATCACTCTACTACACTAAAGGACAAGCTCATTACGAATCAAATGCAAGTATGTTTTTTCAAATAATACCTATGTTTTATTTTTTGTTTTTAACAGAAGACCAAAATCTACCAAATACATTCACAGTTCACATGATATAATAATGGAAACAATTCCTGTAATTCAGCATAGAAACAACTCTTAACAATGATTGTTGTATTTGGAAGGTAGGCTTTGCTATTGCAAAATGCTTTATTTAGACATGAAATCGACTGCATAAAAGAATATTTTTAAAGTGGTTTCCAAATGTAGAAACCTTTTATCCAGCTGTACAGTTTAGCAGAAGCCAGTTACCACTCTATAACTCACAACGGATTTTCTTAACTAAATGTACAAATCCTAGTTAAGAGAGACAGAACTCAAAGTAACTCAAAGCTTGTCCTATTTCTCCAAGACCTCCATGAAATTGGCAGGTTACCTGAAGACCTACATCACTCTGAGATCATGACTGCAGACACCACATGCTATGGTGATAGATACCAGTCTAAGAAACAAATGACAACTGCATTCCAACTGTATGATGAAAACGTCAACCACAAGAGTAAGACTCATGCGTGGGAAACCACTTTCTTCCCAACCAACCCGCAATCACGATGAGTACTATTGGAGCAGATTAAGACAACTGCTGAAGTGTAAAAGGCATTTGCTTAACCCTTCTGCCCGGCAATATATTAAATATACAAATATGAGCGTGGAGGGGAGGAAGACCCAAATGCGATTAATTACCACAAAATACTTGTGCAACACCGGGAAAAGTACAGTAAAACAACTAGACAGCTTTACTGCAGTAGCCCTGAACCCACAATTCCAATAGGTACCTTGGATCCATATTCACAATGTTTTAGTGACTAAATTTTTCTAGCAGCTAGTCATCTAGGTCTCTCTTTAATTCCATTTGATAGGCTGCATAGGGGAATTTAGAAAGTTGCTATTAAAAAAAAAAAAAACAAACAAACAAAAAAAAAACCCTAAGAGCCACTCCATAACTGAATACCATACCGTTTCTCCCCATACTTTCTTTTTAAACAGCAATTCTCCACAATTATACTTTTTGAGCAAAGTCTGCAATGAATACTATGTATTTTCCCAAAATCTGAATTTTAACTGCCTTTCTGTGTGCTTTTTTATCTCCAGCAATCTTTGAACTGAACCACTGAACTGTTAGTAGTGGACTGCTAACTGTGGACTACTTCCACTGTGATGTGATCTGCACCTATAAACTGTATTTTACCTTCCTCTCTTCACATGCTAGTTCTCCTAAGACAAAACCAGGCAAATATACTTTCACCTTAGCATATTTATGAGTCTCAGAACATTCACTATCCTCTACCAATGTTTTTCAGTGCAATATAGTACCAAAATACCTACATAAGGATTTATGGTATTTTATTATTATTATTTTTAATGACATTTCACTGTATGTTTACTGCTCATTGTATTGTATATGCTGTAAATCACAAAACTGAGAACAGATGACAAGAATTAGGAGAACTTTCCCACTTTGAAAATCTCTAATGTCTTTCAGAAATCAATTCAATGCTTAACCACCTTTACCGAGAAGTATTTTTTCCTTCCTTATATCAAATTGTAATTTCCCTTGCTGCAAATGCTGACCAGTGCCTTCAGTGTACAGCCAAAAATCTATCTTCTCTGTAACCCAACTAGGCAGTGAAGTTCTTACAGATGAAATACATTGGACTAACATAAAATACTAAAATATTTACTAGTTTTCAAGCTTAAGCAGTTGAGATGTTACTGTACTTTACATAATTTCAGCAAATCACAAATTGGTTCATCTCAAATATTATAAATCAAGAGTATTTGAACTCAGGCATACAAGGTGAATATAATAAGGGTGAATATTGACTAGGATTCCAAGGAGAATTTAGCAGTTCCTATAGTGAATAACCTGAAGTTCATCTAGTGCCACAAAGAATATCACATGCAGTTCAAGTACTGCACAAAAAAAAAAAAAAAAGAGTAGGCAGATTATCTGGCTCCAACCTTCTCCATGAATCTCTTTTTAACTCTAAATAGATGCAATGGCACTGACCCATGATGTTGGTTTCACTCAGAAATAATACTTGTTTTAAATACTACAGTCCTAGATGTTTTTGCTATCTGCAAAAATGCACAATCCTTTTTCAACCAACAGACTTCAATTCTTTTCAGTAGCAGAGTTTCAGAATCTATCACATGAAAACAGCAGTTTGGACTCTTGGAAGAACACAATAAATTCAGTCCAGGCTGATTCATGCCTACATGAAACATACTGACTGCAGTGGAGTCACATCTACCTCAAAGGTCCATTCCAGGAAACAGATTCTAGTGGGTCTGGGGCAGGGTGGGGAGTGGTGTGGAAAATCCACACACATCCCTCTCCTCTCTTCCTTTACATTGTCATACCATCCCTCAAACAGCTCGGGGGCAGTCATTGCCCAGCTCACCACCACAAAGTGACCTCTCACCAGCAGAGCTGGTTTCAAATGAGTGCCACTAATGTCCATGTAGCACAACAAAATATGTTTACATCAACTAGATGTAAACCAGCAATTATTAGCTGATTTGTTACAATACAAACCAAGCATTATGAATCTGGTCAAACCTTAGGAACCCTATCATTTCTCAAGCAGGAAAAGGGACATGTGGGAGTTGAAATTATTTCTTTGAGTTAAGGTTTAAGAAATTCTTAAGAACAGGGGAGGGGATGGTTTCAACCTGAACATGATAGGTTTGGACTATAAAAGAGATATGCACCTGAAATGCTGCTCCATGAGTGCAAATCGAGAAGGCAGGGCTGTGCACAAACTAGACCTGCACACAGCAAGGGACCGACATCACACCCAAAAAGCTGATCAAACGCAGCTCAAACGCATCCTGCCTGCTTACTGCTCTCATTTGCAGGATATATAAATACACGTGTGTGTACATATATATAAGCTATTTTATATATATATAAAATTGTACTGACCACTTTAGGATTCCTGTGGATACATTATTTTGTATTTACATTGCTTTTTAACCTGAGTCACATTAAGAGTGAATTAAAGGTATGGCAAACAATATATATGTGATGTAGTGATCTCTGACAATCAAATATAGGAATATTCGTGCATCATCAATGCTAAACTATTATGAAAATTCAGGACCCCGAAAGAAGAGCAGGGAAAGCACCACTTAGTTGCATAAAGTGTTGGAGAATTTGTTTATCTGAGACTTCTGGGGGACAAGTGCCATTTGATAACCATCAATAAGGAGGTAAATTCTCAGGAGTGATGTGTTACAGCTGAGTCCCCAAAACCCCAAAGTGAGTTTACAACTAAATAATTTTATTATTTAGTAATTAAAGTAATAAGTGAGCTTATAACTAAACTAATAAAAATTATAACATTGTTATGTAACAAGTACGAGCCTTCTGACCTCTCCTCCTCATCCTCTCACTATCCTCCAGCCACCCCTCAAAGAACCCCAGGTGCTCCTCTGTACAAAGACCCAAACTTATAAAAATTGCTCAAAAGTTCCTCCACCTCCCTCTATAATTCAAAACCCCAATAAAATAATCCAGGTAATGCCCAGGATACGTAGCCTGCAATGAATTTCATGCAGTCTTAGAGATGGCATAATCTAGATGATCTTCACACACTATTATAAGATACATACATAAGATATTAGTTACCTAATTTTGAAATTCATACTAAGGTTGTGGGGTTTTTGCAAAATAATTTTACAGAAACACACATGCACAAATCTGTTTGTACAAACATCAACTTTCCACTTAATATTCTTGTAACAATAAATGAGTTTAAGTTGGTTAATGAGTATCAAGTGTTTAAACTGAAACAACTTGTACTCAAAGGACAACATCCATGTGCACCCTAACCTCTCCACATTCCAGAGCCATCTGTTTTTAAATGGATCAAAGAGTATCTGACAGCAATGGGAAGCAACTCATCAACTTTTAAGGTTTTGAACCAAGATACAGTTGAGCAATTTCACAGTTCCCACATGGTTTTCTGGAAACAGACTTATTGCACCAGTCACTGAATATTAGGACCATTATTTCCGCTCCTCAGAAACGCTGAAGGACATTTGTCCAACAAAATGAAACATCTGTTAAAATATGTATCTTTAAGTTCTTTATATAAATATTTACAGATTCCCACCATGTCTGCATATTTATTTGAGCTGTATATTAAACAACGGGTATTTAAAATATATTATTTTGCTGACGACAGTAAATATTGACAAACTGGGAAGCTGCTACATAATCTAACAAAGATTTATCTTAATAAGCTTAACAGGATACACAGATATTCAAAATATTGCATGTTAAGTGCTAATTCTTAAAAGAAGCAGGGACTTTTCCTCACTGAAAGTAGTATATGCCACAAAGAATCTCTGCATATAGTGCTAAGACAGGCTTAATATGAATCACACCCTATAGCATGTGCCCCACATGCCAGGACAGGAGGCCTTGCACAGTGCCAATACTGGTCAAGCCCTGGCTCAAGCAGTGCATGGTGGTCTTCCACAATCTCAAGCTACCAAGACTTTCTCATCAAGCAGCAAGACAGCAGCTTTAGCATTTGTGCAGGTGTGGTAGATTGGAACAACATACTCAACTCTAAAACAAGATCATTTGAGTATCAACCGTAATATTTTTGGAATGAATTGCATATTCCTGCTTAGGCAAAAATGGATTTTTACAGCTCACACTACTCCTCCTAAAGCAGAAAGGTATCAAGTTTCACTGCATAATGTTAGCCAGTTTCCAGTAAGCCTAAGTCATACTACAAAGAACGTCTGAAAAAGCTGCTTGTGTGAACTATAGAGATGCTGCCCCCTTAAAGCATTAAAACCCAATTTTTTAAAAAAGATTTAAGAAATTTTATAAATATATTACTCTTTGTACATAAGTCTTTCTTCTATTGCACAGAAGGTGAACATGGGTATTAAGCAACACCAGAAAATGAAACCAAAGAGAAAGAGAGCAGCTGTCCAGCAGCGCTCTCTCCTTCAGGAAAGCAGAAAAGAGGCACGTTGGAAGCTGCACTCCTTTCATTTTTCAGTTTTCATTTTTCTTTAGTGGTATTGTTAAGCTGAACAATGAACCAGGAGCATGAAATAAGCAAATCACACCTAAGTATTAAATACTGCAGCTAGGGCACCAGTTGAATAATGTTGTAGTAAGCACCTACACACACACCCCACTGCACTGTAGTATAGATCCTGGCAAACAAAATGCACTATTCATCCATTCTTTCTACTGTGCATACACTTAATTTCAACAGAATTGCAATTAAATAGACAGCTTGTGGAGAGCTTTGCTTTGTGTGCACCCTAACTGTTGCATTCACGTAAGTCCACATAACCATAATTAAAAAAAAGAAAAAAAAAAAAAAATTTACAAGAGCTACTCTTTGTTCTGTAACTGCTCTTTCCTACATATTTATCTTGTCTTTAAGGCAAAAAGAAAAGATGAAGAAAAAAGATTATTTTAAAAACTCTGCATAGGATCAGCAGACATACAGACAGCTAAATTTGAGTAGCTACCTTCATTTTTTTCTGTTTTAAACTTACTATCCAACTCCTTTTTGAGAAGGCCTTTCCTCTAACTTTCATTTTCATTGTTTTCCCTTCACCTCCATCTACTTACCTGTTCTCTACTTTGTGTCACCACATACATAAACTGACAAAAGTCTGTCAAGGATTCAATGTTATTTAAGAATTCCAGAAAAGCTAAGTGAGGAAATAGCTCTCAGTTTTCTCTGAAACAGAGAAAAAAATGCCTCTCCCAAAGAGAATCTGAACATGCTTCCATTGTAGCACATTAGCAGGGAAAAAGGCTTTTAAAATCCCAGAAAGAAGGGAGCTAGGGTGTCAGTCTGAATGAGATAAGCCCTGTCCCTTACTGTTAGAATAATTCTAATACATATTTAACATTCCTGTTTCTTGTTTCCCTCTCACCTGCCATGGTACTGACACCACCTGCAAACAAAATATTGAAATACAAGTGAAAAATTCAGCAGCTTGGCAAGTGTGTTATATTTCCATTTAATCTTACCTGAGATTTCAGCAAAATAAATAAAAAAGACAACTTTAACAGATGTTAATACAAAGCAAATTGGGCCGTACATTTCTTATTCTCATCTTCAATGTCAATATAAATATATATATATGCGCACATATACTTTATTTATTTATTGCAAAACAAGAGCTTTTTGTTTAATACACAGAATTTATATTTTTGTATGTTGGCAGAGAGATTATGAAAAAACTTTCTGACTTGAGCAAAACAGTGGGTCATGGTACTTTTATCATCAAAGCCACATAGAGAGAGACACTGAAATTACAAATTTATAAATGAAGTTGCAATTTTAGTGAGGCATTGATGGCTGCAGGCTTATTTCATCAAAACAGCTGTAAAATAAGGGCTTGATGAGAGAAATGTACTCAAATGTTCTTTTCCAAGACTCATTTAATCTTTGTAAGACTGAATGTAGACACAAACTGCAGCACGTATCTTTAGACAGCATCGCTGCTAAATGGTGATGGTATTAAGCCAGCTCTTTACAAAGAGTGGATAGGCTTTTTAATGGTACAG